>ONZK01000558.1:7094-32410 GCA_900322385.1 Pharnaceum exiguum
ATCATATAACTAGGAATAGATGTTCGAGCTTACACCAAGTATAATACTTTTTTCTATACTGAATGTCACTTTGTCACCATTTAAAAATTTGAGAGAAAGCAAGTGATGAACTGCACCGGTAATCCAATTCCTACTACGTATTTGTTTTTAGCTATTGCAATATAAAAAGTTGTGGTGCATTCCCACTTTATTAGCAAATGTCACTTTGTCATCATATCATAAAAAAGTTTGCGGTGCATACTCCGTAAGTCACTTGCATAGTTGCGTATAAGAAGGATTGCAGGGTAATGCACACTCCGTAAGTCAACGGTTAAGAGTTAAAGTGCAGCAGTAGGCATATCGCTGCATCAGAATGGATGAAAACGATTATTTTGTTTCTAAAAGCTACAATATTCTGTTTTTGTTTTTCCCATTTTTCTGTTTTTGTTTTTGGAAAAAACTAATTTTTTATCTTTTCAACCAAACACCAGTTTTAGTAAATAAACTGTTTTTTTGATTATATAATGAGAAAAATAGCTTATGAAAACGAAAACAAACAGGCCCTTAAATTACACATAGCCTATTATATAGGCACTCTAAAATGAACTAAACCTCCTAGAAGTTAGGCAACTACTACCCACTAACTCACGCTAAAACACATCATGGTAGAACAATGAAAAACACTAACTCCATGACTCTTGACCACTAACTCTTAAATATCAAATGATGAAATTACTAATATTAATTTTTGAAGCATATTTCAACAGTATGCACACTAATTCGGTCTTTAGAAAAAAAATAAAAAGATTGCAGACTAATTCAGTTCACATTCACTACAAAGAAATGAAGAGTTCGAACTGTCGTTACATGTCCAATTGTCCACCACTTCACCTTTAATCGATCCCCATGCTGCCATGCAGTAGTAGCTGAAAGCTCTTAACTATTGGTTTCACAATGATTTCATGTTCATATGGCCTGGTTTTACCGACACGAGGGGACAAGTTTTTTGCACGTAGCTTTGGCTTATATGAAAGCGCATTTTTAATGAACCCTCTTTTTACTTTTGTAGTACTCCGGTTTGCCTTTTGGGATTGCACGTGAAGTGACTAAAGCAAAACATAACGCGTTTTAGTGATCCGCCGTTGCCACCTGAAATTGCATGGCCCCACGCGCGGCCTCGATCTCTCAACCTGATTAGTCCAGTCGCCACTATCCACTTCTCTTTTTTACACTATTTTCTCCCCAAAAAAATGATCTTTTTAAAACTTCCAATCGTGTAAAATTTTACACTCCTCAACGGGTTATCAAATCAATCAATAATCACAAATTAAAGGGAGATTAAAAAGGTGTACAAATTGACAAACATCCAGTTGTTTGTCAAGTTGCTAGCTTAGTATAGTTATCAAAAATGACGTTAATTGATCTCATCTCAGTTGACTTTCATCATATGATAACTTTTTTTTTTGACAGTAAACATATGATGTTACTCGTTAAGGAGTAGCACGCAAGCAATGGTATGAGACTATGAGTGTTCGTGTGTATGACTCTGGAGATCCTCTTCGATAATGAAATACCTGGTGCTTGACTATTGAGAGAATGTGTGATAGCACATTAGCACAAATTGATGTGAGATAAAAAAGACGAGATATGATAAAAAAAGAGTAGATAGCAGATTTGCCAAACAGGGCCATTATATTGTACAATGGCTGACTTTAGTTTTATTGGCTACTTTATTTGTCTGAAAAATTATGTACTCCTACAATATATATCACACAATTAGATGGCAACTATGGGCACAATTTCACGAACAAGATGGACTGGTTGGTGCCGGCAGCACTTCTATGGCACTATGTTGTTAGTAACTTAGGCTGATGTGTTTTATTATTTCATCGATAGTGTTACAGTTTTATTTCAGTTCTGATCTTTACAGTCGACCAAATACTCATCCTTAGTATGTGTGGTGACTTACTCACCCTTAGTATGTGTGGTGACTGATGTAAATTTGGCCTCTATGTGGCCTCAGTAGCTTATTTCAATAGCTACCACAAGCTAATGGAAATCTGGAATGCATTAGTGTGAACGTACTGTGAAGCAGGTAGTCGCGGTCAAGGTAGGTGATGCAAGGCGGTGGTGGTGATTGGGTGATGGGCAGGCGGGTGGTGGTTGCATTAGTCTGACCGTACTCGTTTAGGCGGGGATGGTTTAGCTAACACTCACGCACCACGGGTGGCAGGCGGGTGACGATTGTATAATATTGTTGGCGGGTCAGGGGTAGTTTAGGCCATACCGCCCCGTTGACATCCCAAACGGTGCACATGTTGTATCGGTGCACCCTATGCCACATCTTTAAAAAAAAAATGTTGTATTGATTAAAGAGAATTATTGTTTGACTACTGACTAATAGAAATATTTATATGACTAAAAAATATTTTGATATGACTTTTATCAATTCTCGTATAATTAATAACTTATACCAAACTTCTTCTTTTTTGCTTCCAAGTTCCAATTGCCACATGTATAAGGTGTAACTTGACACCAAGTGTAGTCGTGTAGATTAGACTTAGAGGACTGAGATTGCTGTTTAATTGCTTTTAAAGTGCTTTCGGAAACATTTTTTTATTTTTGGGGTGTTTGATTTTTTTTATTTAAGTGCTGAGAGTGAAAATGTTTTCAAATATAAGATTCGAAAGTAGTTTTTTCACCTCGCATATTATCTAACTGTTGGTAAAAATAATTTCAACCACATTTGCAATATTATTACTTCACAATAAACCCAAACTTCGCTTATATCTTGGTCTTTCAAAACAACAAAAACCATTTAATTTATAAGACGATCAATTTTGAAGAAGAGTACTCTTCCTATCTTCATGGTCAAGTCAAATCTTTGAAGGGGGAATAATTCTCATTAAACCTTTTTTTAAAGCAAAAGGATTTTCATATGGATGTATGAATGAATTAAACCATATTTTTCGTTCTAACTATCTTTCTTTTTGTTGACGTACAACTAGCTAGCTAGCCCTGTATAGAAAAGTAGGAAATTTGTCCGACATCGTTCATAAAAGAAGTGCAAGGAAGAATTCTCTTATAAAACGCTTGGCCTAGTAGTAAAAAAGTACGCTCACACACTCTCTAAAACTACACTTTGACTTTACGTCACTTGTCTGACTTAGTTAAACATTAGAGGGGCTCTCCTCGAGCTAGTTTCACTTATCTTTCAATATCGGTTGACTTCAACTCGTTTGTCTCGATACCTGTCATTACACTACTTCCCGACACGGGATCATATATTCTCCGACCGTTCCACTTCTCTTACCTGAGTCTATTTAAGAGTGGTGACGTGATTCCAAGTCTAAATGGACCTCACAACTCTCTTTATAACTTATATATTTTAAAAAATTGTACTGTGCGAGACAAAATATGTTGGATCAAGTAATGACTTCATTTTGATTGAGTTAAAATTATCCAAAAACCAATAGTTAATTAACACCTCATATATAAGACAAACATTTCGAAGATGGGTATTCTTCCTATCTTCATGGTCAAACCGTTAAGGTGGGAACAATTTCTCATCAGCCATCTTCTTTTTGAGGATATGTATTAATGGAGCCATCTACTAGATAAATGCAGTAGTAGCTCTGTAGCTATCAAATCAATATCATGATAACGTTTTGGTACAACAAAGGTTTAGCATTTTGGTCATTGTGAAATGATATTGTCTATCGGCTCAATAAAAACATACAGTTGCGAACTTTGGGGCATTAAATATTAACTCATCAATTCACAATTCTCACGACAGATTTTATTAGATTTTGTCATCACAAATGTGTGGGATTAACAATACAATTGTGATAACAAATGTTGGTCGCTGACTCGCTGTTACTACAAATATGAAACTTATTGTAGAAAAAAATTATTGATGGTGATACTTTTTAAATAAAAAATGTTTAATATGTAGGGTTGGGGTCGAACTTCGTTTTAAAATGTAGATTTTTTTAAAAATGAAAAGTATTTGTATGGATTATAAGCCAAGTTTGCCTTTTCTTTTTTATATCTATCTAAAATAGTCAAGGTTAGCACTTCTCCAAAACTACAAAGTTGATGCACGAGATCAAATTTTCTTTTTTTGTCAAACCTATCCTAGGTTCAACCCCAACCAAACAGGGCCAAATTCTATCTTAGGTTTCTTAATTTTCTTAGGCTTTCTTATTTTTTCAAAAACGTGGTTTTTGTAACCTTAGATCCTCATAATTTAGCAGTCACGGTTTCCAAATTTTCATGTCCTTTTTTTTGGCATAACCTTAGATCCTCTTTTAGCAGACAGTGTGTCTGCCGGTCTTGGTGTGGAAAATGTCGTTTAATTTGACTCCGACAGTAATAAGGTTTATGGACAAAAGTACCAACAAACTTCGTATTTGCTACGCCAAACACATGAAAAACTTCCCAACCGAATCACTTAGGAGTTCGAACAATAAGGTTTATGCATATTTGAAGTTATAAGTGTCCGGCTGATGAAAATATACTTCCATATACTCCATATATTGACAAAACGAACATAATTTATTTGTAAATATTAAGTTTACTTATAAGTTGAGTTTAACTAAAAATTATTAAATAAGCTATTGATAAATTGCGAAACTAACGAAATCTTAGACCACTTACCTCTAGTTAAGCTACGCTCATTCACGTTGGTATGATCATCTTCCAAGCCATAATTCTCGAAACAATTTTCATTTTTTTTGAAAATTGGATCGGAACGGCCGTTTTAACTGGGAATCGGTGGTCTGACTGGTTTTCAAACGCCGGTTATTTAGGGCTGGTCAAAATCGGTCGAACCCGGTTGAAACCAGTTAGCCTAACCGGTTTTGGACATAAAAAAATTTAAAACACTTTTTGAATAATTTTATTTTTAAAATAACTTTAAAATACCGGTTTCAGTCGGTGTTTTACCCTATTAAACCGAAACCGATTGAACCAGTGACTCAGTTGAGAGCCCAGTTCGATATCCGGTTTGGTTTTCAAAACATTGGAATTTTTTGTTCCCCCTCCCCCCAAAGATCTCTCATTGGAACATTAACCCATATTGACAGTTTTTTTCCTTATGTAACATACGATTGGTTAAGGTACAGTTTTCAAACTCAAGTTAATACTCCCTCTGATTCAAAATAAGTTTCATCATATACTTTTGCACACATATTAAGAAAGTAGTTTAAATTATAATTTTACCCTTATTAATTGTAACAATTAATCTCAATAAATTGATAACTTTATACAATTCCAAAAAAAAATGTATTGGGAATTGATAAGGGTAATGTTGGAAATAATGTCTTAATTATGCATTGAAATGTGAGAATGACATCTTATTTTGGATCAAATTTTTTGTGGTAGAATGACACTTATTTTGGATCGGAGGGAGTATTATTTTGTCTTTCACGTGAAGCTCAGCCCTTTAAAAAAAATTAAAAATACCAAGTTTTTTTTTCACAACAACTTTTTTTCAATAGTCAATACTCAATAGTGTATGTTAGTAGCCAAACATTCTAAGCAAGGATAGTAGATGCATCATCGACCACTGTTGCGTGGGAGTAATTTGTATGAGTAAGAAGTGTTGGAAAAAGTGACGAGGATCCATATATACAAGACTTTCATGGGCTAATCAAATTGTTTCAATGAGATGAGGCGACATCAAGTCAAAAGTTCAATTGCAATTTTGGCTTTTTGATATACATATACTCCGTATATGATACATTTACATGGGAGTATTGGAGAATATAATATAGAGTTGTGCTGCAGAAAATTAACATATATAGTTTGGATATTCCACATATTAAAAATATGTTTTGGTAGAGATATGAAATATCAGTGATACAAAATATAGAGATATTTGTGTGAATCGATTTTATATATGAGACGGGTCATTAATAACTAATGGGGGACACTAATGACCACCGATGGATTCCAATATAATAGAAGAAGAGTTCCCTACGAGCCCAAAGGTCATCAGTCAACATTTTCTGTCATTAATAATCTAGTATTATACGTAAAACGGGTTCACAAGTTTTTGTGTACAAATATAATGAGATCTAGGACTATGTTTAGTAATACTAAGAAAAAGCAAGTTAACTTTACCACATAAATAAAGGTCTATTCTTTATTTTATCGTCAACAAAAGAAATGCAAATGTTCCCTCTCATAAATTTTACATCCTACTCCCTCAAATCATCAAGTCTATTGTGCACCCAGTAACTTCACATTAGGTGCAACTTCAATGTTAAAAACACTAACCTAGTGATATGGATCAATAGTCATTTTTATATGACTAATGACTAATAGGATTTTTTACATGACTGATACCTCTACGTACACGGCGCGTAGCTTTCATTTTGCTTCCAATTGCCCGTTTGCCACGTACCTTGTGTAAATTAAATTAGACTTAGAGCCCTCAAATACCTATTGTACCTGGAGACATTTGTGATATCATTATGCAAGAAAGCATGCATATTCATCTCGAGTTTAATATTGCAGGATTTACCAAGCGAGGTTAGACCTTGTTTCGATTTTTCAACTTCCAAAACTTACCTCTTTTTGTTCCATCCCATTATGTGGGAATTTAGACTAAACTTCTATCACAAATTTACAGTCAATGAAAGTTGGAGGAGTTCACACGCGATGTATTTATGTCCACTTCATAGTTAATTAGTCTTTACTATATGACTATATGAGAGAGGCTGACAAGAAGTTTTTTGACAACGAAAGAAGTTTTGTTATTGAAATGAAATAAAGAAAAATGAGTCACTTTAAGAAGATGATAAAATTAGGTTACCGAATCAAAGTTGAGTTTGATACATCAGTATACTAGCTATTACCTACAGAATTAACCTCAATTAAAAGGACATCCATTTTGTCCCTTTTCACCCCTTCTCCTTTCCAAATTGTTTTCGCAAAAGTCTCTCAGCTCCCCTAATACTAAAGACTTAGTGAAACAACTTTTTGTCCCATCTTTCTCCTGAACTACAACTTTTTAGTTTTATTTGTTGAAAAATTGTTCTACAGATCGAGTATAATTCGTTCCTACATGAGAATTTCTTTGTTTCCTTTTCTTATATTCAAGTCCAAAGTGGCTCCCAAATTGTGCTGAGGTTGTTGCTCTCATCATAGAAATTCAAGAAATTGTTGCCACTACTGGTCTCATACGGGTCTTCGGGTGATGGGGGTGACTTGACTTCATTAGATTGTGTGACTTCCATGCAAATTAGGGCCAACAAGTTTGCTTGCTGACATTGCATATTAACTATCTCGGCCTTTGCCTTCGCTAGTTCCGCTTGTAAATCGCTGACTTGCTTTTGGAGTTGGCATATTGCACCTGCACATCCATATACTGGATCTCTTAGCCGGGCATTTGCCTCATATACCATACTGCTTACAGCGTCTGCTCTTTGAGATTCAGGAAGGTCCTACAAAAACGTAAAAATGTGATTAATGCGGGATACATCACACATGTATATACTTCATGTATCAGGAAAAGAAATCAGTTAATGCCTTCTTTTTTAGCAATTCAATGTGGTTTGAGAGAGGGCCAAAAATTTCCAATGGCTAGGAGAACATCGTTAAACCTTGAGATTAAAAACTTCAAACTTTCACGGCCCTAGTGCCTTCTTACAAAAAAGTTCATGTTTGTGGGCTAGCATGCTAATTCCTTTTGCTTCTAAGAAATTATTCATAACTTTTTTTCTAATCAAGGATAACAAGTGTGATGAAGTATAACGGAGCTTGAATTTCGTCGAGTGCTTGCATGCGATAAAAAGGGTGTTCGCAACACTTGAACCGCTGTTTGTCACTATATTTTGAGCTAACATGCTACTCTTTAATATATTTTGTCTACTTTTGTTTCAAATCAATCTCCAAACTTGTATCTACTTCTATTATATATTACTTTCTCAAACATGTCTAAACTCTTATTGTTTGTAATAGAGCCTAATTATAGCACAAATATTGTGGTATATAGATTGAATTTAAACTCTCATATCGATCAAGATAAAATGAGAGAGGAAGTTTTTTTTAACCATGGAGCCAAGGACATGATTGTATTATTGTGTATGGATAAAAAGAGGATTGCAAAATCAACATGTTACTATTGATCGTCTATATCCACTTTAAAGTGATAGTGAAGAGTTGACCATTGTGCGTAAGTGAACCCACTAGACATACCGTTAGTGGGCTATATGTTAACCGTTAATTGGTCCAAAATCCTTCTCGTTAGGTGCGAAACCAAATTTGTTTAATCAATCACTTTTCTTAACATTTGACATTTTATTTAGTATTATTAATATCATGCCAATAATAAGCATCCTTTTTGATGAATCTTGCTTTTATGGTTAGTTGCCTAGTGGTAGTTTGGTACGTACCATTGTACCACAGGCACAAAGATGTGCAACACTTTTTCTTTCTGTGTTAATTTCACACCATAGAAGACTTTGAGTCAGTAGCAAATTAAATTACTCAGTCCTTATCTATAACATTGGTTTAATTCGAGATGGTGCCTAGCTTGTGCTAATTTGAGCGTTGAATGTAATCTGAACGAACGAATTGCCTAGTTTTAGCTATAATGTTTGTTCTTGTGTAGTTGTGTTTGAATGAGAAAGATTCAACCAAAAGCTAGTCGTTCATATAAATTACCTTTCAAAAGATATTGAGCTAGTCGTTCATATAAATTACCTATTAGTAAAGACTAAGGACTCTCATGATCATGCTTAGCCAACAAACAGAATATAATACTCGTACTAAGAACTTGACTATGAGGTTCAAAATGGACATAATCCTACTCCCCACCAAAGCTATCAATAACTACTTTCTTTCCGATAGTCCTAGTCATTTCCTATTTATCAACAGTAGGATAATTGACGACTTATCATGCGACTCAAGCAATTGATTCAAATCAGTACTTTGTATGGACTTTTTGGTTATTTTTTCTGGAAAAATCAACTTAAATTGTACTAGAAGACCAAGAATTCGACCTTTTTTTTTGTTGAGAAGTGGAATTGAATCAGTTTAACTAGAAAACAAACTAAAAGATTAATTGAGATGAATAATTGAGTTAGAAAAGATGATCGAACCACATAAAACATGGCAGAACATGCCTAGATGACATAAGAGGATGCCCCACATATACAAATTGTACTGTCAGGGATATTTGTCCCCCCTTCTCACAGCTTCAATGGTTGAACAAATTAAATGCAACATTAACTAGACTATCTAACTCACTAAACTTTGATTTTTATTTGATAATCTAGGTGCATTTTCACTTGTATGTACCCGCTCTCATTCTTCCACTACCATCTAAAAGAAATTTATTTGTGTCAAAAAAATAAAATACATTCATATTTCAAAAAAAGGTTAATTTAAGTATTGGCAAAAATGTAATGGGTTGCACAATTGTCATGATAGTATGATACATACAGTTAAATGTATCATATAATTTACCCACTAACAACATGGTATTATAACAATTACTGATCATATTGTAACTTCTAGCTCTGTCATGCCCATATGAGAGCAAGGAGTAGAGAAAAGTTACCTGTAGCAACTTGATGATATTGCTAGCACCAAAGACCTTATGTGCAATGGTAAATTTGAGAGGGTCAGTGGGAGGGAAATATGGCGCTAATACACATTTATCAGCACATCGACGACGAAGAATCTTGCAAGCAGCACAAGGGCTCATTATAATGGGAAAAGTTTGAGGTGAAGAGTTCACTGCCATAGGAGAAGATACGTTAACGGGTGAGCTTGGTGGTGATGATGCAGCTGACATTTTTTCGCTGCTGCTTTCCATTTTTGTGGGAGTGAGGGAGTAGTAGCAGTGAGGATACGTAGTAGCTAGTGTGTTTGTTTTGTAGTGCTTAGTTGGTGATGTAGTGAAGTCATATACACTTAGCAAAGAACTGGTACGTGCATATATATAGCAAAGGGCTAATCTAACTTAAAAGCCCGGGAAGAAAGTTTGGGTCAGTGTGTGGCGTCAGTCTATGGACTTATGATGTCATCCGCTTTTGAATTTAGTAGGTCCTTTTGAAGGGTTACGTGCCCCATTGGATGGTGAGATTTTTCCAACCTTGGTCAAGAGGGGCGGGGGTGTTTGGGGTTATTTCGGAAGATCATAAAAATGAGAAGAGTTGGGACTTGGGACTTTGGGAGGCTTGGGCTTGAGGCACTAGTGGAATTTCTCTTCTAGAATTTCATGAGTTTGATTAGGAACAACATCAATTAGGTACTATTCGGAAACAATCTCTTTACTTTCTCAAACATTGGTAAACTTGTGTAAATCCTGACCCCGATTATATCCCTATTGAATGGAGACTACACTTGATTGTTATTGTTGTTGTTGTAATTAAGTACTTGCTGTTCTAGATGAATTTTGGTTTTATTTTATAAGTTCAAGCTTTCGAACCAACTTTCACTTAGTTGAACTAATTCGAATTAATATGGATGATAAGTAGTAGTTGAATTTCCAATAATTTCTAAGTAGTAAGACCTGCTCAAATTGAAATAAATTTTGGTTACACCATTACCTCCTGACATATTTTAAAAGTACCCATTTTACTAATATTTTTGTCAGTAATTTCGTAAGTAGGCTTTGGTTTGTCCGTAGGCTCGAGAGCATAATTGAATTAAATTGGCAAAAACATAATTTTACTAAAACTAACTGAATTTATCTAGGAAAAACCCAACCAAACTAACTACTTTTTTTAAGAACCAACCAAACTAACTATATTGGATTGACATGAAAATGTAACTAAGCACTAAACTTCAATTACTTTAACTTTATTATAACAAAAGTGTCCTCAATTGAATTTAGAGAAGGAGAAACTTAAAATATGACATAGTTCCATCAAAAACAGAAAGAAAATGTGACTAATGCCGCATGATCATCAAAACATATCTTCGAGTTATTAGATTAATATTAACGCCGAACTGTACCGGTCAAGCGAGCCTGACTACATGACTAATTAAACTAGAATTAGAACCTAAAAAATTGCTGGCCTTTTAGGACAAAAGTGAGAAACCTGCCGGATAATCTAGTTGAAATGATGGACTCGCGCGTTCGGTTCATGATAAGTTAATTGGGTCGATTGATCGTTTCTTCAATGTTTTTTCTTTTGATCAAGTGCAGCCAATCTATGATCCACGAAGTGCTTTTGTATAGACTTCCGTTCACACACTTTTTGCCTCTTTCAACCATGCTACATTGCAAATTGATCCATTTTCATACGAACGATAACTAGTGCTCATATTATATGTGTGTGCATCTCTTGTGTGCATACAGACTTTCATATGTAGCACACAAAATTAGGAACAACGATATAAAGAAAAAAGAAAATAAAAAAGCCAATGCTTTGTGCTTGTCGATCACTCTTAAAAGCATTATGGGGATGTAGTGCATGTATGTTTCTAGCTACTCGATCCTTGAGCATTAGCCAAACCAATTCCTGCAGGTGGTGACACATCGATAAATGTAATTTTTTTAAAAAAATAAAAATTGTTCAGTTACGTACTTGATTGCATCTTATACATGACATTGATTCCTTGAGTTTGAGCTGAGGTAGTAAGATGTACGGAAAAAAACTAAATTGATTAACAAAATTAAAGTTATAAATGACCAAGGTGTCAGAAATGTTGACATGATTTCTCATATTCAAGTTCATTGTCCATTTGTCCTTGATCTCCCGAGGAATATCGTACAAACAGTGCAAGAAAGTTGGTATAGTTCACTGAGTCAAGAAGCAGAAGGCGTAAAGACCTTATTACTTAATTATTAGAGAGTAGAAGCAATATCAATTACGGAGTAGCATATTGATATAAGAAAGCAAATGACAAAAATAGCAAACAAGAGATTTAACAATGGATTGATGTGAGAGAGAAAATGACAGTACATACTAAAAATAAAAATGGTAAATAGTTGGTCTGCCTTAATTATTTATTGTTCTAAAGTTGAATATTTAGGCCAAGCAATCCTTTATTTTGCTTTCAAGTTGAAGTGTAATAAAGCAAATCAGCAAATTGTGTTGGAAATAATATGCCAACGTTAGAGTCGTTAGAATATTTCAAGAGCTATTTGTCCCACATTGATAGTTTAGATGGAATGTACACTCTTTATAAGTGTATATGTGGTACGGGATGTATTTATACATAGTACTATATATCAAAGAGAGTAAGAGACTATAAGCAATTCGTTGGTAACTATTGCACCATAATTATAACTCCTTTATATATGCTCAATTGTAGAATGACACTTAAATTAGATTAAAAGGACTAAAGGAGTGCTATGACTACCAATAGGGCTTGGTTGGAGCGGTAAGCAGCTCTATATCGCTTAAGCGAGGTCTCGAGTTCGAGTCTCAGTATATGCAGATACCTTCATTGTGAGACTTACCCATCACAACCAGATGTGCGACTCGGCTCGGGTTTGGATGTAGTCGGAGCAAAAGCTCTGGTGAACCAAAAAAAAAAAAGAGAAAAAAAAAGAGTGCTATGACTGAATATAATCAGAAAAATAAGTCGGTATTTTTCAAGTTTGTTTTAGCACATTTAACAAACTGGATTGTACTATATTACGTAAACATACGAAACACACCACTTGGCTAAAGCAAGCCATATGAGACATCTCATCGGATACCGACTATACCAAGTTTAGACTTGTAGGACGTGTTAATCTGTTGCCACAACTGAGACAAAGCAAAAATTCCCCTCTCTCAACTAACTTCCTACTTAGGGGTGAGGTGGCTACCCATGACAAGACCAAAGTCCTATAAGAGTCCACGCAACTGTGGGCCATTTGTTGGTTGAGAATCCGCTGGGGCTCGTGGGTAACGCGAATTTGGACCCCGCCCATAGTCCTTGTGTTATCTTAAGACGAACTTTTTTTTTTATAATAGGGATACGGGATTTTCATTAATAGAAAAGTCATACGGCACTATATTGAAAAACACTTAGAACATACTAAATTAACTATACTAATACAAAATTTATTAAATAGAACAACTAACTAAAATACTAGGCGCGACTCCTTATTATCTCCGATCCATGCCTCGACGAACTAGTGTCTATTTGCTTTTAAAAAAAAAAGAAGTGTCTATTTAAAAAAATTTGGTAGTGAAAAATATTTAGAAAAAAAAAGAAGATTTATTACTACTACGAGCATTTTTTAAGCAGATTGAGACAATTTCTTAAGTGGTAGAGAGCTTTTATTTAAACTATAAATTAGAGGTTTGATTTTATCGGCCTCATTGCTTCTCTTTTAGGAAAAAAAAAGGACTTGTGTTACGCTACTCCGTTGTAGACTGTTAATCCATCGGTTCGTCTGTTCGTGTATGGTAAACATATTCCATATATACTAGAAGTTTGTTAGTTCACTTCCAAAATCCTTAAAATGTGATTATTTACTAGTTTAGTTATTGTGACTTTTTTTTTTGGTGGTCTAGTTATTGTGACTTTGAGCTAGCTGTATCTCTTGAAAGAGTTGTTTGATTACTCTTCTTATTGGAAAACCGGTCTATTCTTCTTCTTCGTAGTGGTGGAAGCAGTTGGGGAATCTTCTCCTGACACTTGCACTCTCTTTGAATCATCTTGCCGCTACTTTATACTCCAATAGAATTATTGGTATTTGTTGGAATTCATCCAAGGTTTCAGTTCTATTAAAATCGAGTTAGATACTGTATGCCTCACCAATCACCAGCACTCACCACACTATCTGAAGCAGTGAAGCTTAGGTAAATAGGAAAAATAAGTATCCAAAGGATTACGACTGAGTGCTCTAACAGTCTAACACCATCAAGCTAAGGTCGTTCCTTAACATTTGGTAATAAATTCGACTGGTGATAAACTTGAAATCTATTTTTTTTTTCTTCAGTGGATTCACTTTCTTTGTAGGCGAATTGAACTAAATTGGACTGAACTTAAAAAACGAACTTTTTTGTTTAATTGTTTTGACACTTAATCATTTATCAAAACTCTATTAATATTGTACATTTTACAATACTATATAGTGAGACCTTTCCAATGAGATCCTAATAACTAAGAATTAATATCATTTTCCAATGATATCCTAATAACTACGAATTAATGTCGGGATTAAAATTTTTTATGTTCACAAATTTTGAGCTAAACTAAGAAAATTGAACTAGACTGAACTGTACTGGACTTAACTAAATTTAATTAGAGTGAACTGAATTTAAACCATATAATTTGCAATGGAATATCAACGTAGTTTTCCAAACTTCAAGGCCGTACATGTACATATTTGATAAATCTACACGCCTCCTGTAAACTTTTTTTGATAATTCCAAGTCAGAAGGATCAGGTAGTACATGTTAGGATCAAGTTTATTCCAAGTCAGAAATTTAATGAAATTTACCCATCTTTGCACCCATCTTTGCAAGTTCATCTGCTTAAGAAGGATCAAGTTTATTCCAAGTCAGGAATTGTTCTTCCAAATTTGAAGAGTTCGCGTTTCAACTTAAAATTAATTACCAATCTATGGATCTCAACAAAGAAAAATTACCAATCTATACAAAAGATCCAGTTCATTGTAGTACAAATAAATGTACAATCCACCTCAATACAAGAGAACGATATGTTAACTTAGATTTCAGACAAATTATGTGATTAATTTTAATGTGCTATCTATGGCTTCGGTACCCTTTTTGAAGCTGTGTGACTGCGAAAGGATGATTGTTTTTATTTTAATTGGCCAGCCATACTACAGCCATGACATAAGTCTCACTTACGTAGGTGGCTTATGTAGTGGAAAGGCCTCCTGAGGGATGGATTATCAAGTTACGTACGTAGACTCTGAGAATGCGCAACGTGGATGTTGTTATATAGATAGTAAGAGCCCGTCCTATAAATGAATACACTTGTATAGACTATAGAGCAAGGTGTATTCGTACGGTTCCGAAGACGATGAGTACTCCTAACATAAGTGGCCGCAAAATTAGTATTGACGTAACAATTATTGAAAATTATTATTGTTACTCATAATTATTATTATTTCTTTTGATTTAATACCCCTTTTTTCATTTGCAAATATGTCGTTCTTACTTCGTTTGATGAATAAATCCATATACCATAGTTTGGAGGGCTCATAAATCATTGTTTCGAATCCCATCTCCAAAAATATCAGTAAGTGCTTTGAGGTATATATCATTATTGACTCGTTGTATGTTATTATTGTTGGAAATTATTGATTAATACTGGTTATGAGGATCACTTTTAAAAACTTGTGTTTTTTATTTGTCTCACATTGGTGGTGATGAGAGGAGTTCGAGTGTTTATATATTTCGTTGTGGTGTATTAGGTTACAAGAACCACTTGAGAGTTGGAGAGTATATTAACCATGTTGTTTGGGTGAACATAGACCACACGCGTCACAACCCGGCATAGGTCCTGGGAGTGACGTTAACTCTGGGGTGCTTTGGGTGAGGTTATCATTTTGGGCCTTATCTTTAATATTTGTTGCCGTTGGATCAATACCTTTAGATTCCACATTTCAGCTTTCAATTCAAACTATTTTATTAAAAAAAATAGACTATGGGTGAGTTTGGGTTGCTGTCAAGTGCTATAGCCGTGTGATGTGATGCAGCTGTGAGGTGCTACAGCTGCGGCTGAAATTGCTTTCACCTACAGCTGTGTCATAGATGAGGTGAAAAAAGTGCTTTCAAACCTTGTAATCGGAAAATGCTTTCAAATGTTAAATTTGGGCCCAAGAGGAGGTGATATAAGCTTGTGAGGATCCAACTCAAAACCAATTGGCAATGAGTGGAGGGCACACACTCACTTATATACACCTCAAGACCACTACAAATGAGCAATGTGGGACATAAGCCACCACAATATTCCAACATCAAACAAAGCACTTTTAGAAAATTTTCCAAACACCTCAAAAAAATAAAAGAGTTGTCGAAAGCACTTTGAAAGCACTTCAAACTCAATCTCAAACGCACCCTATGTCGCGTAACTTTCTCAATAACATTTTAACCACTAGATGCTACTAGATAGAAAAATCTATCATACATAAGATTGCCCCAAAAAAAGAAGATTACTATTCCCAATCGAAAATCTTATATAATGATGCAATTATTAAATGAACTTTCTTTTTGGTGTTCACAATTACTTAACTTAGACAGGACTTATTAAGCATTAAAAGGTGGCTGGCTTGATGTTTAAGTTTAACAGAATGTTATAAAAAAATTATGAAAGGAGAGGCGGGCAAAAGGCCAGATAAGGGTGGGAGTAGATCATTAGATTGTGAAGCAAATTAATGAGTGGAAAACAGAAAATGGATGTGTCCATGGTGGGAACTAATCAAACACTTTTGATTAGTTAAGTGATCGTTGTATTATCATGATTTGACATTGACACCAATCTGGGGATTAAGTCAAGATTTTGTGGCAACAATGGAAAGGGATACAAATACAACTATTGACATTTCACATGAGAATTGACCAAATATAAGGTGTGAGATTGTCTTTTAGGCTTTTAGCCCCTTATATGACTTCAGAGGAGGCAAACATATTGGTCTGCCAGGCTGAGGAATTGCTCAAAGCCATTTAGTTATAAGCTTAGTACGTGATAAGAGAAACATTAAAGTCCACACGCCATTGCATAGTTGGAGGCCTTGAACTGAGCAGGCTGTGGCCACTGCTCTGTAGGCTAATTGCCTAAACACGGTTTCTTTCTACCTTTTTCGCCTTTCCTTGAAATTTTGTAGGCCGTTATTTTCTTTAACTTCATTACTACAAGTCTACTAGCTAATTGAGTAATTGAGCAACTTTGTAAAGGAAAAAAGTGAATAATTCTTAAGAATGGTTGTGCGTGTTAGAGCGGGAGGAGACAAGGGATATAAAAGATGAATTCGAACAAATAACTACTACTCATGATAAGCACACTATATGATTAGTGAGGTTCGATTTGCGACTTGTGATCGTGAGTAATACGTGACCAATAATTAATAGACTCTAGTGAGAGAAGTGGAACGGTTGGAGAATAATGCTTTCCGACTTTCCCGATTCTCCTATAAAACAGAGATGTGAAATTAGCCTCGGAGCTTGCCAAGGAGAGCCCCTCCAATACTTAAGTCAGACAAGTGACAAGTGAGCGTAACATTTTACTGCTAGCCTAAGCGATATATATAAAATGTTCCTGCCACTTTTGTTATGAGCGATGTGGGACAAATTTCACTTTTTTATATAGGGCTAGTTATACGTGAAGAAAAAGAACAACATATATAAGAGCAAGAGTTTGTTTCGTTAAGCACTTTTTAATGTTTCAGTTCTTGTTTTCTCTGTTATAATTTTGATTCACTTCAGTTTGTTTTGGTTTAGTTGAAACATCTTCAATTCTTTGATTTTTCAGTTCAACATTAATTTTTTTTTTTAAAACACAATGTTAAAAACAGGTTTTGTTTACTCCAATGATTTCTTTTTTCAACTTTGGGATTGTGTTTAGAATGTTCAATTCTTACAAATTTCATAATTCCAGTTGTAACATTTCGGTGGCTTTTAGAGTTTTAGACGAACAAATACAAACGCTGAGTTGAATAAACCAAAATGGCGTAATGATCTTGGTCTCAAGTTGAACTTTGTGGATCTTTTCAACAAGTCGAAAAGTGAGAGTAAGAATACATCACCTCTAGTCCTCTCTATAAATGGTCTGTCATCAAATTTTATATGTTTATTACAACTAGTAGGTTGCTTATAGAGTTATAGCAAGAGCACGGCCAAATGGAAATTTAGAAATTTATCTGGACTTCATCAAATGATAATGGTAGTCTACAAGCATATAAGCAAAAAGCCTAAGAATATCAACAACAAGAATAACAACAACTCATTAAATCCCATCTCAAATGGGGTCATGGGGGAGTCCGATGTACGCAGCTTTACCCGAAAATCGGGAGACTGTTTCCAAAATATAAGCCTAATAATATCATTCATACTAAATGATACCGCAGTGAGGTACGAGTTGGAGATTATGTTATGTGGTATTATAAGCTTAATATTTCAAAATATGAGTGTACTAACATACGAGGACGACCCTCGAGACGAGACTCCATTAACTTATTTGATTATTTCAAAATATGCAATTTAAATAAGAATACACATTGTAGACCACATAAAAATCTCTCCTCTACTTCCTTTTCATATTCACTTAACATGAAGCGTATTGTCACAAGGCATCAGTAGACTGCTGATTGTGCCCATCCAAAAAATGTTTGCATCAACGATATCCCATTACTTCAAAGTTCAAACGAAACATATGTTCTATACAGGCATAGCAAGGAAAATAACCTCAAGAGGGTATTATAGCGTACGACCTGAAATTTCAAAGTGGCTTTAAGCAGGCGCAGGAAGTAGAATAGAAGAATCAATGTTGAGAACAAATCATGGCAGGGAAACAAGGAAAATTTGGGACAAAACTATGTTCTTCTGTATACTCTTCCAGTGTCCACTTGGAACTCTATCTCATCCATAGGAGTGAAGGGTAACTCTTGTTGGGGGAGTTTTCAACAGACCAGAAGCTTCACAGGCTTTTACATCAATCGTCCCGTGTGAACCAAGTATCCCTTGTTAAGAAATCTCTCATTATAAACAAATGACTTGTGGAGATTTGCTGGTTCAAGCAGCCTTTACAGTAAAATCTCAGCTCTGGTTTATGAGCCCTGCAAGTCCTGAAGTTTCAGAAGTCAGTACGAACAATGTTAGCAAACCTTTAAATACTAAAACAGAAGTTGCACTATAATTAAATACAAATCCGAAGATAATGCAGCTCATTTATTCAAACAGTATATATACTAGTATATCAAAGCAAGATAGAGACAAATTCTTCACCAAGAGCAACCACAACTCATCAGACGGCATCAACGTAAATTTCGTCTCACAAATTAAAGACAGCAATACTAAAAGTTTCAAAAGGACAAAAAGAAAGAAAAGAAACAAAGGTTATAGATGACTATATCAACAAAACCTTTCACAAGCATCTTTTTTTCCTTTAAAGGCACAAGAATCATTCACTTGAAATTAACAATAGACTACAAAGTTTCGAAGCACGCAAAGATCACAGCATGAACAGTTTTGGTTACGATTTAACTGACTCCTAATGTAAAAGTACACCAAAACTGAATTATATGGAAGATAAATACAAAGGAAGTCGAAATGAACTTACTAAGAAGATACTGTCAGGGCTCTGATTATAAATAACACAGTTCATTACTTAAGTATACACATAATATTAACTTTAGCTGGACAAGACTTTAAAAAATATGCTGAGAAGGTACATGCTGAGAAAATTTGTGTACATTTCAATAAAAACATTGTGTGCAATCTAAATAAACAGAACTTCTCACAAAAAGGTACAGATAGATGATCAAACAGTCTAATAAACAGTGAGTGGAAACTTGTAAACAAAACACTCACAAATTAAACTGAACCGAAGAGACGATGATGAACCTTTAATTTTCAACAACATATAAGCTGCAGAAGTCCATCTAACCAACAACATTTCCACAGCTAATTTCCAGTAACAAATGGCATGAAGCCATGATAAACTCAATGGTTGGCATTCTTCATGATAATTAAATTATGGAACAAATTACATACTTGTAATGCAACTACAGGTTCTCAAAATAGATATAAGAGTGAGAGGAACAGAAAGAGCAGGGGGAAGCTGGGTTTTAGGTGTGGATTAGCAGCAGTAGAGACTCACAACACCTGGTAAGCAAAAGCAAAGGTTTTTCCAGAGCCAGTGTCGGTGACATCCTTGTAGCCGCAGAGCAAGCAATGGTTGGAACTTAGACCTAGGTGCAGTAGCAGACACCCACCGTTATTTCTTTAGATAACATGCACACATGGTATCTAGGCTTTGCCTAACTAATCCCACGGGCCCTGAAGTAAACGACCGGTAAACCCTCCAGTGGCCCTGAGGAGATTCGAACTTGGGACCTCTGGAAAAAACTCAGAAGTCTTACCAACTGAGCTACCCAATCAGGGTTAGACACCCACCGTTATTGAAAGCATTCAGGACAGTGGTGAAAGCGGAAGAGAGATCCAAAAAAAGGGGGTGGCTGGTTCTGCTTTTGGTTTCCAGTGGCAAAAGTCCCAGTTTTAGCCCAGCAAAACCAATTCTACTCATTGTAACCCACAAGTATTTGAACCAAAACAAGCCTTAGCATAACAAAGTCCTGATTGCTTATTATAACTAACACCTCCAATAAGAAAAAATAAAAAGTGCCAGTCAATAAATAGTCAATACTCTAAAAGAGGATGCAGAACTTTGTTAAGATACAGATGAGGGCATCAATATCTACTGATCTTTTTTCTTTTCCTTATTCTTTGAGAGGGAGGAGGGGGGGTTTACATTACTTTGAAGCCACTGTGAAACCTATATTTTCTACAACTCCAGTGCACCTCTGTCAATATTTCAAGACCCGACAAGCAGCTCGCATATCTAACAGCTCTAGAGATTGGACCAACTTCAAAGCATACTATTTCATCTTTGCATTCTTTAAAATCTCAATACCTTGAACTGATTATTCTGACAAGTGGGACTGCAAAAGGCCAATACCTAAATGGGAAATACTTGTAGCCCTGCCAGTTTCAATTTTCATAATTATCATATCCACACCAGATAAGTATTTACAATCATCAGCATGCAAGCTGCTGCAGGTTGAGAATGCAACCTTAACACAAGCATGCATCGTCCATACTCCTGAACACTTGACACCCCAATAGCATCTCTCTTGTCAAGTAAAAAATATTCCATCATTTCTTTGGAACTCTATGACCAGCGCTGTAGATGTCATGTGAAAAAGTTACGATCACCCAAAGAGACCCAGGCATGCAGAACAGCTAGATGAACTTATTAGAGAAACGGAGTTGGTTGACTGTACCAGAAGTGCACTACCTCTTAGTTGGTCAGTAGAGTGAACATGCATCAACAGTAGAGAATCAAATTTCACAACAATGGGGACCCCAAGTTTCAAAAGTAGTTGTAAATACAGCTGGAGCCATGAGCTGGCAAAGCTCCTCATGTAGCAGCTCAGAAATTGAGAGTACAAGGGGCTAAAATTGAGCGAAAATACACCGACACAATCCTTTCGTTGGAAACTTGAAATACAAGTGCTTCAGCACAGTAATGTAATTACTGAGAATGATTACAGGAGGCTTGTGGTCAGAATATATCATTAGTTTGCGCTTGATATGTGGGTATACAGTCTCACATAACACTTAAAGGATTCGTTCTCGTAGCCTGCTGAATGGAAATGAACTATAACTTGTACAGGAAACTCTTGAACTAAAAGTGAATACTATAAGGGGAATAAATTGAGGGGAAACCATTCAAAGGGAACTGCTTAAGGAGAAAAGGTTCAACGGGGAATGAGTAACAAGTGAATGAATTTGGGGTGCCTGGTATACATGGAGGAGAGAGACAAATAAATGGCAAAAGGCAGGGGGGAGGTTGATGCAGTGCTGTGGAAGGAAGAAAAGGAAGAGAGAGAGTGGATGCACTGGGATGATGAGCAAGCAGTAATATGGTACTCCCATATGAGGGGTAATAGATTGGGCTTATCTAATTCAAGGCTTTCCAAACTCTTACAGGACCGAGAAATGATTAATGGAGTAATTGTTACTCCTCTATTACACCCATGCTAGGAAAGCCCTCTTGAAGTGAATACTGAAAACTGGGTAGAATGCTATGGAGAACAGCCTAAGTATCTGAAAGTTTACTTTTTGAATCAAGGAAGCCACTTTGTGTACTTTTTACTACTACTGCTCTAACCTTTGATATAGAGCCTTAATCTTAACCAATAGGTTAAGACCTCATCGGCTAAAAGTGGGCGTTTAAGTAGTTTAACTATTTTTTTAATTGTGCATATGTTATATAATCTCATAGTAGATACAACAGCGGAGTTTGTCTTACAAGTATATATTTGCATACCATCTATGAGAGGGTTACATATTATGCAATTGTAGATATTAAATATATTATATATGTACAGTGATGACTTAAGACAGTAAAATTTATCTTGTAAGTTTAAATGTAGGTAATATTTGACAAGTATGTCTTTGCATGGAAAACAAAGATACATCAACAGAAGTAAAGGCTGTATAAATACATGAAAAAAAGAAACTTAGGACCAAATAGAATCCCTACACAACATATGCATATTGCACGCACTAATGCACAAAACACACCACATAAACATCCAAGTCATCACACACGCAAACCATAATAAACTCTCACAGCAGAATGCTACTTCAATTAGTTGGAAGAAATGAAAATTCATTTATACATAAAAATATCTAAATTGACCAGGGAGATGAGCTAAAACCCACAAGGAAAACACATGCGAAGGCAGCTTGGCCAATGTCGTGAAGATTCATAACAATTGTTCAATGGCAAACAATAATCCACACTACCATCTATCAGTACAACAACACTTTGTTCTTACAAGTAAGACAATCCTATAACCGTGTCATGAGTTATTACTCTATTATTGAGTTTGAGGCACTACACTTATACTCCCTCCGTTACACAATAATCTTCCACCCTAGCAAATGTACAAGTTTCGAAGCAAGCACATTTGTTTCGAACAAGACCAATTCACCCTCATACGAGTATCGGTAGCCAGGGTAATGTTGTAAAATAGACTGTAAATTAAATGGTGATTGTTAATAAAACAGAAAATAGTAAGATCGTTGTCGAGCACCTAAAAAGAAAAGGGGAAGATGATCCTTAAGCATCATTCGAATGCTCACCTAAGTGGGATACATCGTGTGATTGTGACTTTAGGATTCAATTTATTCACCAAGTCTCTAAGCACTCTCTCAAGGCAAAGCCCTAAATTAAACATTGACACTTCTATAAAGTTGTCCACATATAACTAAGTTTTCAAACTTGTGGGAGATTGTTGGAAATATCGACATAAAGAAGCAAAAAAGGCTCCAAACTTTCAACTTCCCGAACCCTCAAACTAGTTTGACTAGTGGCCATAGTTAATTCCATAAAGATGGTCAAATTTATGACATAATCAAAGTAATTGAAGACCATTTAGATGAAAGGTATTAAAACCATAGCTTCTTCAAAATATGTCCAACACTCCCCCTCAAGTTTAAAAATCATTGTATTACATGGATAACTTAATTATTCTATGCAATGGGCAAGAGTAGGTTCCAAGATTAAACACAAGCTTAGCCTTGGCGAGTCTAAGAGATGTTGAACTGGGCTTATTGGGAGATATTATGGAAATAAATATTAGGAGATATTTATGTTAGGCATTTAGTATATTTAGGAGACTAGTTAGCTTGAGAAATAAGCTATGCAACTAGTATAAATAAGGGATTCCCCTAAATTATTATCAACATCAATACAATATCATTTCTCCCTCTACATAATTTGTCATGGTTTTTTTTTTTTTATAGAAACATAATTTGTCAACACCCAAACTTTCTCCTTCGAACATCAATTTATTACTCATATTTTGCACTTATTATGTAGAGGGAGAAATGATATTGTATTGATGTTGATAATAATTTAGGGAAAGCCCTTATTTATACTAGTTACATAGCTTAATTATCAAGCTAACTAGTCTCCTAAATATACTAAATGTCTAACATAAATATCTCCTAATATTTATTTCCATAATATCTCCCAATAGGGCTCTTATGGGCAAAACACATATTAGCCCCACTACTGCCCCACAAAAAATAATCCCAAAATTGTGCCAACCTTCGTTCTAAAAGGCGTGCCCTCGAGTCCTATGAGGTGGACTTAGGGCCTTAGCAACTCTGGCAAGGCGTCCATATGAGGCGCGCACCTTGGACAGCATGAGGTGAGCACCTCACTAGTCTTGGTCTTGCAAGAGGGGGTTCGTTTGGAATAGAACAATGATCAAAAAATTCCAGCCCCCCACGACACTTGTCAGAGGTCAGAAGATATATCAGCCAAATTAGCCAAATAACTCCAGTCGGCATCTATCTAGCCACCGGGCAGGTCGCCGGTGAAAAACACAGTGACAGAAAGAACTGACCAACACCGTCCATGCTGGTAGGCGTTGTTCAAAGCTCAGAAGATATCTGAGATTTAGAAGAGGGGGATTTTTTTCAGCTCCATGCTCTACTACTTTTTTTTTTCATATAGAAGTTTTCAACCAAGACGGCCACAAAGTCACAAGGGCCAACCCTCTAATTTTTAATGTGCAATAGAGAATTTAACGCCACATAATTACTGATAGAGTTTAATAACGCAATAGACATCATACAGTCTCCACCATAAGGACATGCACATGCCACACAATACGTCATTACGCACTACATATTGTTCTTCCCATTTAACCAAATTCATGGAATCTCCAATCACATTGGTTTGGTTACCTCCATATCTCATGCAAATTTTGAGAATATAAAATTAATATAACAGAAACGATTCTCTACACCTTACACCTGAACAATTGAAAGGTACTCTGACCAAGAATGGAAGAGAGCTTACCAGTCCAGTGAATCTTCTCCTGGCAGTTTCCAAATCCTGATGGCTCACACCACTTAATGGTTCCTCCTTGACTCATCTTGAACTGTCCTTGACCAGGACAGCAGAGGGACAGCAGAGGGCTTCTGCTATAAGCGAAATCAGACACCTTTCTAAGAAGTTCGCCAGGGCGAGATACTCAGATATTGACTAAAACAAATGCTTCTTGAGAATTAAAAGTTCCCTGTAGGTCAGTGCACATTAACTGCAGCCATTTGTCTTGACCGTGCCTTAAAGTTGATGTGCAGTAGCCAGTTGACAGATTACTACAAATAGCATGCAGTAACTGAACAAACCTGAAGTGTAATAAGAGGTGAGAAACATATATAACATAATCAGCTCGCTGCATTGCTGGAATAAGTGAGGATCCATTTACAAGCTAGCAGCTCAACACATCAAGAACATCAGACCACGCAACCACAGTTATATTTCCAAAATATGACCAACTTATAGTGAATTGCACAGAAGTCCTTGTCTAAAACAGAAAGCAGGTCAAACACAAAGGAAATTGATATTGCCACATCAATCAGGTAAGAGAAATAGAAATGAGACATCATGCTCAGTTACTCGCTGCGGCTAATAAATTTTGTCCCTGTGATGTCTTTTTTTTTTTTTTTGAAGAAACCTAAGAACTCATTTAATTTATGGCTGGTTGAAGGCAAAGCAATTAAGAGACAACCACAAATGATTCCTTCCTCTACCGCACCCCTTCATCCCTTCTCCTCGTAACATGAGATAGAATTGGATAACCATACTCTATCTTGCCT
>ONZK01000561.1:3982-16323 GCA_900322385.1 Pharnaceum exiguum
ATTTTTTGAAAAGAAAAACAAAATTTTTTTTTTTTTGGTCATTTGGCCAAACCCGTCTCACACTAAGTTAGTGTGGGACGGGTGGACACAAATTTTTCTATACCCTTAAAATGACCAAACGTTGCGAAATTGTGAACAGAATTCACCTAGCCCAAAGAATTGATGTACAGCATATTGTAATTTAAAAGCAAAAAATAAGAAGCGCGACATATAGGGTCACGTGCAATGCTCAAAACACAAAAAGCAAATAAAGAACGGTTGGAAGGCAGGCATAGGTCTAGAATTTATACATTTTAGGAAAAGACGAAAATTGAGT
Source organism: Pharnaceum exiguum (assembly GCA_900322385.1). Lineage (NCBI taxonomy): Eukaryota > Viridiplantae > Streptophyta > Magnoliopsida > Caryophyllales > Molluginaceae > Pharnaceum > Pharnaceum exiguum. The sequence goes on from ONZK01000561.1 coordinate 4,299, forward strand.
GTAACAAAGATATTCTACACCTAGCGCACCTCTAATTTCTTCTGTCTAGGCATAAATGGAATATTAACCTAATTATAGCTACATTTCTTCTTGCATGCTGTTGTTCTATACTTTTTGTAGAATATCCATTTTTTTCCCTGAGCACATTCATGTGCAATAAAACGAAGGTCAAGGAAAAAGGGCCAAAAGAAGTGTAGGAAATGGATTAGTCAAACTTTTTGTGCAAAAGAACTTTAATCTAGTATACGATTGAAGGTTGGACAAAGACAAAAGACGATCGAATCAAAGCGCGAAGGGGAATGGAAGGAAGGTCTTGTTAAAGGCCAAGTATCCAAAGAGAAATGGACAACCACAGTGGTATTTTTTTTTTTGGTATTGAAAAATGTTGTGTTTTTAGAAGCTCCTCACTAGACCATGTAGATACATAGTAGACAATAACGTCAATAAGTGAAACAGACAACAATCAATGGACAAAGATGTCATTTAGAAGCATGTGATTGTGCAAAAGCAAGTGCATTTGGTATTGAAAATGTGCCATCTAATACACTATTGGAAAAATAAGAATCAATAGCAAGATAGTAGCTCAAATGCTCTCAGAAAGGAATTACAATACATTGTACGTACGTACACCAATAAGTATAATTAAGATAATTATGAGTTTTGTATTTCTTTAATTTGGGCGTATAGAGAGAAATCGGTAATAATTAAGTCTCCAACCTTAAGAATTGAATATCCCTTATATTAATGTAATCTCTTTTTTCATTGATATGCATAACTTTCTTCCTTACAATATAATTCTGTAAGATAACCTCAAAATGATTGAATTAATATGAAAGTAAGTTAGATTCATGCATCATGCATATTAGGTGCACATTTGGTGTAGCAATCTTTTCGACAATAATATGAGAAGTTATGCCGAACAGTTCAGGTGTACGATATTTGTTAGACCCCTATTCACAAAATTCAACACATATACTCTCTTTCCTATAATACATTCATTAATTCATCTCAATCATCACTAATCATATAATAAAAATCTGTTACTAGTGACCTTTTCGAATTCGATAGTGAATTTTGAAGGATAATTAGTGAAATTTTATACTTTAGCCAGATCTATGCTGGAGAGTGTACAACTCACATGTACAGTATAATTTGTCGTTTGTATGTGTTATGTTTTTGCCTTTCACCAAAATCAAATGCTAGGACACATGGAGACAAAGCTAGGTTACTATTCTTTGAGCGACCAAGAATTTTTCATCTGTCTTAATTTTTGTCTACAAAATGGTTGTCCATAGTCCATACGGCGTTTATAATGAAGCAATTTCAGGTGTTTAATCAGCACAATTTCTTGACCGGCCGGTTGTACTTGTTTCCAATTTTCATTGTTGTATTATCTCCTTTGTAATTTCTAATGTTCGAGTACTAGTTTTACGGGTATGTACTAAACTTAAATAAATCCAGTAAAAACTCAACCCACATTGATTGGTATCTCCAATATCCTCCCTTAGGATCTTTAATGAGGGTGTTTGGTTGTAAGCTTATTTTATAGTTTATTTGATAGCTTATTTAGATGTAGCTTGTTTGACCAGAAAAATAAGTTTCTAAACATGTTTGGTGAGGAGATTATTTGTTAGCTTAATTTGTAAAATAAGCTGCCCAAAAAGAAGCAACCACCCCCAACTTATTTGCCCAGCTTATTTTGATATCAATGTGTTATGAAAATTCTACCCTCATTAATAAAAACAAACTTATTTTGATATTAAAGTAAATAGGGTATTTTGGTCATTTAATGTGAAACCAACCACTTTTACCCAACTTATTTTACCAAACACTTCTTTTAAATCAGCTACCATAATAATAAGTTGGTCAAAATCAACTACCTAAAATCAGCTACCAGCTACCAAATTCAACTCGTTGCCACCCCCAATTTCCCAACAGGAAAATGAAGTCTAGAGTGTTTGGAAAGGGCCTAGAAAACGTTTTCCAATTCCAAACCCGCCTTTTTCTATTATCCTTAGAAAGCTTTATGGTAAATGGAAACGAAGCCTCAAACCTACAAATACTAAAAAGAATTTGTGCGTTGATCGAATAACCCACCAAACGCTGACAGCAAAAGACAAATAGAAAGGCCATTTTTTTCGATAATCTATTTGTTTTTCTTAGTTAAGGCGTGACGGGCAGTTCATTCGAGAAAAGAGTCTAAGAAATAAAAGAAAACAGAAACAGAATTGCCTCATCAATCACCACATGATGAGCTTCTTTTCTTCACTTCATCATTGTTTTAACTTTACTTTTTGACAATAATGCTGATCATTACACTTCTAATTATGACAACGGTAATTGGCTTGTGTAAAAGTGAAACAAAGGGAATCAAAAACTAAAATGTCAATTTCGTACTCGTACTATTTTCTTCACCGAAAGTAACATACCATTAGGTGATAGAACTGCTCAATAAAAAAAATTAAAAGTTGCTCAAGAATTTAAAAGTTGCATGCAGGAATTTTTTCAAGGTGCACAACTTCACGGTAGTATACTCTTGTGTGAAATGATTTTCTTGACAATTTTATTTATCTATATAAACGGATTATCGAGCATACAAATACAAAAAAAACAAGTGCTTTAGCTCATGTGATATTCGATCAGATTCAATTCGAATCGCTGTAACCTGGAGTGACAAGATAAAGGTGTGATTTCGTGAATGAGTGGGGGGACCTAAGGATAGAGTAAGTATCATCCATTAATGTGGATGATAGCAAAGATAGAGCTATAGAGGAAATCGCCAATGCAGACAACTGAAAGTCTTGCTTTCCCAGCTTTATCACCTTAGAACATGGGATCAAGTACTATATAAACCGAACAAAACAAAACCAAAAACCTCAGTCATTTAATGCAACTGAATTAAAACCATTATATCATTCCGACAAAGTCTAGATTATATTAGATAGATCGACACAAAAAATCAAAGCTCACCAACATTGTACCAAGTACATTACATCATTAATCAATCAAAGCTCAGTGATCTCTTGGCTTTTGCTTTGCTAATTTTCTCATCTAACCAAACCTAGCTAGCATCAAGACATACTAGTAATTAATTTATGTACATGAAGTGACATAGCTGAAGATGACGAGCAAAACGTAACCCTCATCGTCACTTTAACAAAAGGGACATACAAAACCTCATGTTCAAAACGTGCTTAGCTAGATACTAATAAACTAGTTAGGAGAATGAAAATTAAACTAACAAGAACGTGAAGGAGGCATGAGATTAAGCCCTAGATCATCATAATCCTTGTCAAGCACCAACCTTTTCTTGGTATGAATCGGCACACCGAACAGCTTGGTCGTCTCATTGCTCCTCTTTCCAACCACAGTATTAGTATTCTCATCGAACATATTAGCTTGCTTGTTATAACCATTATGATGATGTTGATGATGATGATAATTAGCAGCATTGTTGCTATACCCCATAGTCTTGGACATCACATTATTATTGTTGTTAGCAGGAGGTGAAAGTGGCTTAACATGGTTTTGAACAAAGTAGATAATATCACTATAGAGTTTCCTCATGTGTGCAAGTTCAGTCATGAGCAAAGAGTTACTCCTCCTCAGCCTTTCGTTATCTTCCGAAAGGACGGTCACCTTCTCAGCATAGGATTTCATCAAGGGTTGATCAGGAGAAAAACTGTGGTTAGCGGTGGTTGTAGTGGAGAATGGTGGACTCGGGTCTCTCTCTTCATCGTCGGTTGAGTCAGTGGGAGAGAGGCTGTGTCTCCTCATGGGAGGAAAAGGGTGGAAGTATGTTGTTGTAGGAGTTAGATTGATAGTGTTTGAAGTGTTGAAGTTCAAGGTTGTAGTTTGATGAGGTTGAATTTGTGATGTTTTCCTCCTGTGGATCTCACATAGCAAGTGTTTTTCTCCTCTTTTGAAGCATTCGTTGGCAAATTCCCATCTGTCTGGAACTATCTTCCTAAAACCCTGCATAACCAAAACATTAAGCAAGAATCAGATATGAAGATCAAGTGTCAATAGTGTTTCAAGTTAGTAAAAGTGTAAAACTAACTAAAATGTGCCGACCCAAGATAGTTGTGACGCTGAAAGTGTACTTACGTAGGTGTTGAGTTGACGGACAAAGGAGGAGAAGTTGTTGTGCTTGAAGTACTTAGGTAGGAGATCACGAGCAAACTCAGGTGGTCGCCATACGACGAAAGTGGTGTCATCATCACCCCAAGAGACAATATGGTCAGTATTTGGGTCGTCAACCAAATGGTATGTCTTTGTGAGAAAGGGAGCTGGGACTGATTTGTGAGTGTCTAAGGACAGTATAATGCTCTCGGCGTTGTCTAGCATTAATGCCATCTTGGAAGGCAAAGAAGGTTGTAGAAGGAAAGAAATGGAGAGGAGTGTTTTGGTTTGTGTTGCTGGGAAAGAAGATGACAAGAGGAAGAGAGAACAGCTCAAGTTAAGCAAAGTGTGGAAAGGATAGGAAGAAATGATCAAAGGGATGAAATGGGGGGACTAGAAAAAGAGGGTTTTGGGGTTCTGAAGAAATCCAAAACTGTACTGAAAGTAACCTGGCCAATCAGCAGATAGCTAGGCAAATACTGTAGCTGAGTAATCTAGCTAGTGGTATTTTAATTTTGCTTAGTTATACAACTTGTATACTCTGCATTACTGCTATTATAACATACGGAAACTCATGAAACATTTGTCTGTCTATTAGTAGTATCAGTATCAGAAATATCGATTATACACATGTGACAAGCTAGCTAGAAAATAGTTACAGGAATGCCCTCTTCCAAACTGCGGCAAATGCAAGTATTACCACCCAATTTTTGTAAACCCATAATTAACCCGTTGTTCCAAAACAGAATAGACACAAGTCTATTTGCGTGAATGTAATGATTAAGTGTTTTCTTTACTCTCTTACAACATTCAATAAGATTCAATAAGGATCTATATTAGTTTAATTTCCATATACTACATAAATATATACAATCTAGCTAACAAGCAAGGAAGGATTAGGCATGTTGTGAGCCGTCTGCTATACTAGGCCTCAACTAAGAGAATGGTGTACCTCACTCAATACTACAATGAAAAAGTATACACAATGCACATTATTAATAAGGAAATATTTTTGTCCTAGTATTCACTCTTATAGATCTTATCACAAATTTTCATATGGCAATTGAACAATTAAATTCATTTTCTTTTCCACTCATGAATTATCACTCATTGAATGAGAATTTACACTCGATTGTTGTTGTTGTTTTGATCTTTCTTCTAAGTATCTTTCAACTTTTTAGTTCTCCCCTTTAAACTTCGAACTTGAAATTTTTAATTGCATTTTTGTAATTGGAAATCATTATTATTGTATGCTCAAGGATTCAAGGTACAATATTTTGACTTTCCTTTAAACATTTCTTGAAAGAAAAATTTTAGTTCAATATTTTAGGGCCTCATGTTTGAATGTTGCATACCAAAAAGGAAAAAAAAATACATAATTGAAAAGACACGCGCCCTATGTAAGAATATTTGTCATACAAAAGTTTGTATTAGTCATATAAAAATAGCTATTAGTTACATAAAAATAGTTATTTGTCACTATAATTAGTCGTAATAAAATTCCTTAGTTGTTATCACTTAATTTTTTAAAAAGCTAAGGTGTCACGCGGTGTAAAATTACACCGGATACACGCTAGACTTATTGATATTGTACGGGGCCTTCTTAAAGTCTAACACATCGATAGCGGGTTAGATAAAAGGTTGTAATCCCTGTATAGTACATTGTTTGGATTTTCACGCTCTTAAGTACTGTATTAGAAGTACGTAAATAATAAACTATAATAATCATATACGGTGAATATAATACCGTAATGTTATCTAACTATTGTTGGCATTAGTGCCCCGATTTTAAAAGAAGGAAGCATAAATTTTGCGGTGTTAAAACAGTAGGGGAGTGTAGAGATCGATGTAAAGAGAATATGTGTCTGTGTGTCGGCCTAGGTCTCTGAAAAATAAGGGCCTTTCAAGACAAGCCCGTGACTTTGTTTCTGCCTCTTTCTGCTCCAGAGTTTGATCCCGCGCACATCCACTTAAAAATCAGCAAGATGAAAGTAAAGAGAGAGAATGGAGTGGGTGTACTGCAGGGGCACTGCAGTGCAGTGAGCTGCTGCAGGGACACACAGAGAGACTCCTATGACTGTTGCAATTGTATTGTGCATGCATGGTAGTGGAGTATTGACTGTCATCACAACCCCCACCCCATGTTTGTTCCTACCTTAATGTAGCCACATTTATACTTTTGGCAGTTACTTGCTGATGTCTCTCTCGCCTTTTAATGCTACTACAGTACTACTAGTCATAAAATCCCTTTCGTTGCTTCTATTTTGTTTCAACTTCTCACGGGCTTGTGCAAAGGGTTCCAATTTTTTCTTCTTCACGCAATGATGACTAATTAAACTAGTTGAGAAGGTTCATTAGCTAGTATTAATGTACCATATACATTAAGAAGGTTCAATAAAACAAAAAGAGTGGATTAGTGGAACTGGCTAGTGACATACACTTATCTAAAACTTTATTCTCGGACCAATCGGCAAACTTAGTTAAACCAACAAATTCATATTACAAATGATCGATCCAACTATATTCCTGTAGTTATGTGACTGAACAATCGAATAAGATTGATATACGCTTGCAATATACATTGAATTATTTTATCGATGCCTCATTTCTGGAAGACATTAGTCTTCTTTAATTTTCTTTTTAGAACAGTATTAGGACGAAGACATTATAGTCTAAACCACTACGATATACGAACATCAAACCAGACAAAAAGAAAACTCCACAATCGTCCGGATCGGAAACTAGAGAGAGCCACGGTTAGCAGACTGATCGATGTCCGTCTTCCTCACTGCGCAATTTTCTGACTGTATAATTATTTAGTTAGCAAGTTCTTGGACTTAACAAAAGTAGTAGTTAAATGAGCCATCTCCAATCCTCTTACAATCTTACATTGTACGTGCAAGAAACATCAAGAGCACAGCTTATTAGTACACGTGAGTTCTCCCAGTATGTTTGCTCTTTTTTAATCACTGATCCTTTCCCATCGACAAGTGTAGTAGACACATACATATAAACGCCAAACTATTAATAGCAAATCTTCCTTTCATCTTGCGCTCGGACCCTATGGTCTTTTGTACTTTCTTTCTCATTTGTATTATGTTGGTACAAAGTTAATTTCAGCGGCTGACATGGAAACTTGTCTAATTTTGGCGGCTTATACCACTCTCGTGATACCATTGTCCTCTGATTCCTGTCTCAACCTCTTACCCCCTTCTTTATATAATGGTAAAAAAGAAAATCCAGGCTTCGTTCCTTCCGTTGTAGAGATCCGTTTGTGAATTATTACAGTATATTCATTCAAATTAAATTAATTAATATAGTCAGATGTTATAAGTAGAGCCGTAGAGGTGATAGCATGAAGCTAACTAACTGGTTCATGTTACTTCGTACTGGGCTACCGGCAAAAACATAATTACAGTTTCAAAAATGCTAAAAATCTTCTTGACTAGCCATGTTCTTTGCAACCTACTCCGTATAATGTACTATTTACATGAGTTTCATTCAGCTCAAAACAGTTTACAAAGTATTATTTAAGCAGCTCACTTAAATGAAATACAGATTGGATCTACGTAACTCTACCCAATTCTGGACCGACAGCCCTTGGTACTTTGTTTTTAAGGGGAAACGATAGTTTTCATTAATAATGGCTATGCGGCGGCATCTATAATCGAAATTGACATCAATAAGATATGAAATCAATATAGCAGAATACATTCGATAACAAAAACCAATTGCTAGCATCCCTCTCTTATCAAACGACTTCCTTTTCATCGCAATCTTAGCAGCATTTTAATTTCAAGGAAGCGCTCTTTATAGTTTTGAAGGATGTCAATTGTCATATTGATCTTTCATCTTGACGAAAACAATCAAGTCTTTGTATATCTATGTAATCATTGAAATTAAGAGAAACGATTATTCTCATAATTGAAAAGACTCTTACTATAGAAGATACTAAGAAATAAATTAAGAGAAATGATTATCCGTGCTAAAACTGAAACTAAACTAAAAGATACTAAGAATTTGAATTTTTGGGGGCTTAATTAATTACCGTGCGTTAGCCTTCTGCATCTTTTGGTGATCAAATATTCACATAAACTTGTGTGAACCGCCTCAATCTTAAGATCTCCTTCTTGTATTATCATCCAAACTTCAAAATCCATGGACTGAACATAGTTTTCAAACATTCCTTTCCATAGACTGAAGTGACCTCCATCGAACCTTGGTGGTCTTTGCTCAGAGAATCCTTCTTGAATAATCTCGTTCCGCATCATCACTCCTAGGTGTTACCCTGATTCGGAGAGACCCGCTCTGATACCAATTGTTAAATTACTCAAGAAGGGGGGTTGAATTGAGTAATGGACCTTTTTTGACTTTAATCCCTGACTTTTTCTGAGTTTGTTTCTCAGTTCAAATCCGAATAAATATGATAGTGTAGCAGAGGAAAAAACAAACAAACAAACAACAATAAACACCAAGGATTTAACGTGGAAACCGTATTCGGGAGAAAACCACAAAGTCCACTAGAAGAAGAGCAAACCGCTCATACGGATACAAGCACTCTCTTGCAAATACCCTCGGTCTCACTCACTCTCTATCACCTCTCTATAGGTAACTTGTTCACTGAAAGTATTAAACTTATGTTCTCACAAAAAGCTTCTTGATAAGCTGATGAAGATCCAATATTTCCTATGTGACAGAAAAATAAAGAACCTTCAAACGAAGTAAGTTGTTGTGTGAGGAACTATGTGAGGAACTCTGTGAGGAACTGTGTTTTGAATGATATGTAATATACTCTGTGTTTATGACGCTCAAGCTCTTCAAACCTAATGCAACACAATATCTATTATATAGCAAACACAACGTGTTCCCCACTCCTCTCACCTTCCTATTTTTCAGCTAAAAACCGAATAATAAGATTCACCTTGACTTAGCTCTAAACATCCCAAGAGATAAGGTTTAAATGAAACCTAAACCCTTCTCCAAGACTTCCAAACGCAGCTAGACTAAAAAACGACTTAGCCCAATAAAGATATCTTGTATATGAATCTCCAAGAAAACAATCTTGCGTAATACCAATGTAGAACCACGTATCCTATACTAGACCTTGTTCCTCACAGTGTGTAAATTGTTCCTCACAACACAACAAACCTAGTATCAGGTTCAACACTCTGTCAGTTACAACTCTAAAGATACTAAAGCTCATAAGACTTAAATGTATCTCCGATAGACAGCATTCAACACTTTGCTTGCTCCAATTTACTGTCCTATCATCACACACAAACTCCAAAATAATCAGTCCGCACTCAAGGTTCATTTTTGTCTTTCATCATCAAAACTCATAAGGGTCAACAATATATTATATTGCGTCATTAATGACGGAAAAATGTACCTTAATCATAAAATAAGAGTAAGAAGCCATTTAGATAAAAATAAACCTCAATACTAAATCAAATACAGCGTAATAGATGATATTTGAAACACTTATCAAATAAATGTATAGTGTAACAAAAACCACAGCCGTGTATACTAACTACCTAGCCACTTTTCATAGGTCTGAAGATTTCTTTTTGCATATGCAACAAGAACTACATACATGGGGGCTACCTAGTGGACGAATTATGGTCTTGAAAGGGTTTACAAGCAAACCTACAACTTATTCATCTCGTTCAAAAATCATGAGTCCCATGCATACTCTAAGTAATACACCTTGTTCAACAATAGAAATGTTAATATCTTCCAACATAACACTTTTTTCAAACAACCTTTAAATTCATCGTCAATTCAAAAATCTTAGATAGTTCACACCTCACTTCCACTTTATCCACATTCCAAGCATCTACATGCATGGATAAGTGCAAGTGAATCAACTCAAGCATGTAATATCTTGAATGGGCTAACTTTATTTCTTTATTTATAGCTTCCATCAATAATATGCAATAGTTCATGGATTGTCCAGTAGTAATCTTGACGAGGTTTGAACCCAATATTTGATTTACCAATAGGCTAACATCGTACCTTTTGGGTCGAATCCATATAATTTGATGATTAGACCGGTTAAAAACTATCCCGACTCAAAGACCTGACTAACATGTACAACATTTTTAGGGCCTCAAATCTGAAATAGTCAGGGTCAACCCGTTGGTGAAGTCGGACAAAAACTATGCCATTTTTTTATTGTCCACCTTAACACCAAAACGGTGTTGATTTGCTAATAACAAGCCAATAGAGCGCCATTTGAAATGAAAGCTATACACAAATTTGTTAGGGAAATTCTATTATTATTTTTAAAATATAATTATTAAAATTGCTTATAAAAAATTATAAAAAAATATGAACAATTACTATATCATAGACATTTCGCCCTTAATCTATAGATACCTATTTTTATATAATTTGGAAAACTTAAATAAACAGAATTTATACATTTTCATTTCAAGGATGTTTTTAAAAAATAAAAAAGATGTCTTTGACCCATTGTGTGACGAACCCAAACCCGAAAATGACCCGAACCTAAAGTAATTTGAACCAAACCCGACCTGCCTAGAACTCACAAGTCTAGTCATGATTCTCGATTCTAAACAAGTGCTTATTAATTTATGAGCAATTGCTCCAAATCATATGTCGCATGTGATCCTAACTGGAGGCTAACAAGTAAGGGTGTGTTTTGTTCGGTTGAACTGAAACTGAAATGAACTGAAAAAAACTGAAAAATGTTGAACTGAAGTTCAAAAAATTGAAGGCGGTTAAAATTATAACTAAAACTGAGCTGAACTGAAAAAAATTGAACTATAGCACTACCGACGAACAAAACACAACCCAAGTACGAAATTTCACAGCCCAATACCTTGTTATTACATAACACATTAATTTGAGCTAGGATTGATTTGGATTTCCGTCATCAGTCTAAAATACTTTTATAATACTAAATATTACGAAAAAAATACAGATTTTAGGTCAGCAATTGATAGATATGAGGCTAAAATCATAAAATACTAGAAAATCGGATAATTATGAAGCTATAACTCTTTTCTCAACTAGCTAAATTAAAGTACTGAAATAGAAAATGAATGAACATATAGCAATGATGCGAGAGTCCATAGATAAATAAGGACCCAACGTTTGCACTTTAACAGCCATTAAGGACTCAACGTTCTAAAGTTGGACTAAAAGGACCTCACAAATAACGTTGTTAAATCATCTTTGTACTACCGTTAGTACTGTACGGCATGTACGCATTTTTCAACGAAAACTAATGTATTTTGTTCTCAACTCTTAAGTTGGACAAGTATTAGGTAAGAAATGAAATCAATCAAGTAGATCAGCCTCTCATTTATGCAAACGGGAAAATAAGTGCAGGAAGTTTTTGGTACACCTGTTATACACGTATACCGTGTGAATTTTTGACTCATAACAAAGGTATTGACTAATGGCATTAACAAGGTGACTAATGGTTATTGTAATTGCTTTGCAAAATTCACCCGGTGTACGTGTGTACCTGTATACCTAAGAATTGTAGAAACACAAAAAGGGTTTCGACAAGTCTTTGGTACACCGGGTCGATTTGTGACTAATTATAAAAGGATTGACTAATGACATTAAAAATGTGACTAATCGTATATGTTGTAATGGTTTTAAAAAACACCTGGTGTACGTATAAACCGGATGTACCTAAGAATTGGAGAAAGAGAGTTTATGGCGCTTAAACTTTCATGGGTCATTTGAGATTTTGTAGGGTGTAAAAGTATCTTTTGTGCTACTTATACGAATTGTTCTTAGTACAAATACAGTTTCATTTGATACATCTTTTATTTAAATAAAAAAATGAAACATTGCGTGACCTCTTTTTTCTTTGGGAAAGAGATAACACTTCAAGAGAAATAATCTAACGGTGTTAACTCAAGTC
>ONZK01000561.1:24556-34698 GCA_900322385.1 Pharnaceum exiguum
AAGTTGCATACTATTTTGCTGACAAACTATTATCAGAAATAACAAAATCTATAAACAATTATTGAGTTGCTTGTAAAAGATTAAAACCATCCCAATGTGCGTTGTAGACTACCTGACTCAGACCAAGTCGTCTTCTATGCATGCATATCGCCACGTCCTCTCTGATGAACCTGATCCTAACCAACTTTTTTTCGGATGTCTTACTATTTTCTTTTCTGAAGGGAATAGGAACTCTTACATGACAATTAAAATGCATGAAAGGAAGAATAAATTCTACTGCCATTCAAGAGAAAGTGCTCACATCGGACTAACCCAACAAAAAAAAAACTCCTCAGATCAAATTGGCAGCTTTCTTTAGAAAAGGTCATAAACTAAGATGATTAAAGAGTTCCTCCTCTTGAAGCTCACTCCTATCATATCTTTCCGACTGGATTGGTAACACTTCCATCTTGTACAAAAGCCAAACTAGGAGACTAGGGGAGATTATAAAATAAATTATGTTTAGGAACAAGCTCTGACAGAAATTATACCAAGGGGTAAGGGTAGTCATCAGACAAAGAAGAGCACCAGAATCAAGTATGGAACAGCTTGAGAGTGTTTGACTCAGCTGTCTGTCAATTACTCGAGGGAAATGATAGATACATGTGTCAACCTATGCAGAAGAACACACAACAAAACACTCCATATCCATCATACTCTCACGACTACAAAAGATTAAAAGAAGGAACAAAAGAACCAGATATGAGAACAGAGCTCAGTTAGAAGTTATAGCCAAGAAAACTCAGGTCTCAAGCCCAGACAAAGGAGGATGTTTGCACGGTAGGCCAATAACAGCCAGCGCGTCAAACCAAGTCACATCTTGTAGGCACAAATGAATTTTGGGACCACTGTGTGTGTGCGCGCTTGGTGGATTCCACTTGGTGCTTGCTAGGCGACCCGATCCCATAAAAAATATTGGTAGGATTTGGAGAAGAAGAAGAGAAGAAGACTAAGTATCATGAGAAGCAATGACATTGTTTAGCCAATTCCTCTAAACCAATTTCCTCAAATAATGGATTCAAAAGGTATCAACGAAAGAACACTCCACTAAAATAGTTGGACCATAAGACAATTCCATTCAAGTCTTAAGATCTGGGCTTCTCCTTCTCTTTGAAAAGTGCTACAAGAGATATGCCAGCAGCCTTGTCAAGAATCAACCTTTAACCAAACACCAAGAATATCTCCCAAGGCATGTACTTTATGACCAAATCCAGCAATGAACACCATATTTTACAAACTCACCCATTAAATCACTTTGTCCAATACCAAAAGTGCCCAAAAGTGGGAGAGTTGACAGTTACTACAATAAAAGCTCAAAAAAAAAAGAAGTTGGGCTGCATCGTACCAACATCAATGTAATATCAACCTCCTTCAAACCTTAATTAGTAGCTCAGTAGAAGTCTATTACATAGGTCCCAAGTTCGAATCTCCTCTGGCCTGGAGGTTTTCCTAGTCGTTAACTTCAAGGTTTCAATAACAGAAAAAAAACATCATAGCTCATGAGATTAGTCAGGCATTTTGGGCAGATACCCATTCTATCTAAACCCAAAAAAAGAAGGAAAAACCAAAAAAAAAAAATCCTTCAGTAAGCATTGAGGAGTCACTGTGAACTCCATTTATGAGATTTAAACTAAACCTGTGCATTGGTTTAACAGTCCTAACTAGTTCCATATCCATTACAAGTACAACCTGATTCATATATTGAATTCACAAGCTCACAAAACCAGCTAGACCAAACCAAACCGCAGTATCAAGTTCCGACACAAAAAAATCACAATCATGAAACCAGCAGGATATTTTTCACATATTCAGAACAAAAAACCAGCACATTGATGAATACAGACTTACATATTTTCCAACACATCCTTGGCATAGAAAATGCCAGTAAATTGTTTCTTCCACTCATTTCCAAGATTAAACTTCTTGGTCATCCCACCTCTGCCTACTCTGGTGGGACGTAAGCTTACGGGAAGCTCACTATCCACGTCTTTTCCTACACAGTAGCTAGCAAAAATGGGAACCTCACCAGTTCAAGGAAAATATGGTACAACAAGCAATGCAGTCTTCCTAGTTCCTCACGAAACGTGCCAAACTCCAGCTGAACACACAACCAAAAAAAACCGCGTCCTCAGCCTAAATGACTCAACTAATAAACAAATTGTAGCATTAAGTTATCTGCATTCAAACAGATCGTCCCACAACAGAATGGGAAGCTTGAACCAGGGAAGAAACCATCCACAGCAAGTCCAACGGGACCAATGTACACCAAATAAAAATGTTTACGGAGTATGTGTCTTTAAGAAGATCAAATGTTATGTTGCCTACTATCCCACTTTTACTGTACAACCAATGGCAGACATCATAACCCTCCCTCTTTTTCACCTAGCCCAGAAGTTGCAACATCACTATCTCTGAAGTCTCAAACTTTTTCTCTCATTGTCAGTCAGCCCTGATATCTCTTGCACGTCGCACCACCCTTTTTAAGTTGATACAAATAAATTACTCTCTCCTTTCACACCCAAGCCCAGTTTCCAAACCCAACCTTGGTGAATTGCAAACATCCTCAGCACTGGCTCATCACCGCCACCGTTGTCAAAACCCTTTCAGCAGCTCATCCTCCCTCCTCAGTGTGTTCCTACTTCCCCCTCTTCTCCTCTTATACTAATTCAAATTCACTTACCTGAAGATCAATTAAGCAACTTCTACTACAAATTCTCCTTAAATTTCTTTGTTGGAACTAAAAAACACCTGTATTATCATTACTACATGATCAAAGAACTAATCACACCACAATAAGTACTCTGTTGTAATCCAACGTCAAATATCATCACACCACATACAATACCCAATATTGCAACAATCTGTAGTTCTTTTAATTCAAAAAACAAAGAAAGAGAGGGCTGGCAAGTCCCCATAATTTGGTCGCCAGCAATGATTTGAAACCAAAAAAAAAACACAATAAAAAATGACACCATAAACTACAACGTAACTTACTTGACATCAAAGTCAGCTTTATAACTTGAATCATATTCTGGAAGTAGAGTGGCCACGAGTGTTGTTACATTGCTATTCCACCTTCTGGAAGCCTATTGACTTATAAAGACAAAATTTAGGTTTAGATGAAAATAATATAAAATGGCACATGACAAATTGAGGGGAAACGATACTCAGCCATCAGGTTATAACAAAGTGGCTATAACCAGCAAGCCAAGCCAATGTCTAATTCATGATAATGATGTAGGGCACATGTATTCATACATGTAGCGCACTGTGTTCACGACTATATATTTATTTCTACCAATAAGGAGCATCTTAAGTCTTAAGATCTAGGCTCCTCCACTTTGATAAGTGTCAACCTTGAACCAAACACCAGGAACATCTCCCAAGGCATGTACTTCATGACCAAGTCCAATAATCAACACCACATTTACGAAATCACACATAATCACATTGTCCTATACCATAAGTGCTCAAAAGTGGGAGAGTTGACAGTTATTACAATAAAAGTGAAAAGAAAAAATTTGGGTTGCATAGTACCAACATTAATGTAATATCAACCTCCTTCAACCCATAATGGGTAGCTCAGTAGAAGTCTATCCCCTAGGTCTGAACTTCAAGTCTCCTTAGGGGCACTCAGAAGTTTTCCTAGTCATTATCTTCTAGGCTTAAAAAACAAAACCTTCCAAGGCTCATGAGATTAGTCAGGCATTTTGCCTTAGATACCCATCCTATATCTAAACCCAAAAAATAAAAACTCCTTCAGTAAACATTGAGCGAAAAAAATTGTGTCAACCAATTTCATATATGAGACTGGGTATTATGACCCCTCAGCTACACAAAAATGATCCCTTGATTGCACAATAATGACCCCTCGGTTACAGTATAATGACCCTTCCTACCCAGTCTCATATAACAATGTTTTCTCAAACTTTGAACTCCATTTATGAGATTTTCTGTTAGAACGGGGTGCAAGAAAACAATGAAATAAACAATAATCGACACACACACAGAGATTTAAAGTGGTTCACCGAATGTCGGCTACGTCCACTATCAGAAGGGAGACAGAAGTTTTATTAGGTTTTCTCTGAGTCTTGTTTTGTCTATGTACAAGATACAAAAACAACAACTAACAGTAGGGTATATATAATAACTTACATAAACCCTAATGGGCTAGACCTAAAATCTAGGCCCAAGACAGACACAAGATGTCAAGGCAAATATTCCTACATTTTCACTAAAACAAAAAGCAGCTGGACCAAACCAAACAGCAGTATCAATCCAATCTATAATAAAACAAAAATCACAATCATCGAACCATCAGGATACTTTCACAGTCTTCAAACAAAACATGCCAAACAAAAACAATCTAAAATGACACAATTAAACTAAATTGTAACTTAATTGAAATCAAAGTCATCTTAATAACTTAGACCACATTCTGGGAGGACAGAGAAAAAGATATAAAATGGTTTGTTGGTACTATCGTATCGTACTAAGATACAATCACTCTATGAACGATACATCCAAAATAACAAGGCACGCACGCACAATAGAATAGACTATGAAGCACTAACTATATTAAGTATAGAAAGATTTTAAGAAGAAAATGAAGAGCTTGCATTGTTACGTTGGAAGCTAGGATTAATCTGAGGATTATTTCCTCCTTAATACTTAATATTGTTAGTGCTTCATATCTATTGTATTGTATTGTGCCAAAAGTAGCACCAGAAGAAGCATAAGCATTTGTTGTTTAGAAAGTGATAGTATCTTAATTCCGGAAAGAAGAGATGCCAATAGCAAGGTAATGGTGTGAAGTGTGAAGTGTGAAGATGTGGAATGAGAGGGAAGTGAGACTGACCCGCAGTTGTAGACTTGTAAGGCGAGGAGAGAGGGGAGTTGTGACAGTCGTGAGTGCATGCAGTGCCAAGTGTGTGGCCCGTGGCATACCAAAGGTCCAAAAAGTTATGGACTTCGAGCTATGGATGTTAATTACTGCTAATAGTTCTCTCTCTTGGTCAGTTTGGGCGGTGCATAGGGCTTTTTGGTCAAGGGTCTGTCCGTATATAAGTGTAAATACAAAAACAATCGAGTGTAAATCCTCATTCAATAGAGGTGTTTGGGGATCAATGTATGCAAGTATGCAACCTTACCCTCTTTCAAGAAACAGATAGGTTACTTTTGAGATTGACCAATTGCTATATTGACTTCTCACAACTTCACCAAAAATAAGAAGTGTTGGAAGGTTTTTTAGCCATTTAGTTATAATCCATAATAATCTAAAAATGAAAGATGGAGATAATCCTTTCAATTTCATAGTCACTAGACAATATGTAAGTGTAAATACCTTTGCTATATATTGTGAAGAGATGCTGGGATTAAAAATAGTTTTATGTTTTTGGTTTCTAAATGCATTTTCAAAATAACAACGAATGCATTTTCAAAACAAAAACGTTATTGGTAAATCATTACTAATTTGGTTTTTTCCACTTATTTTTATCTTAGTTTTGGTTTTTATCCCTTATATTAGTAGTGCTCTACTATCCTTAACCTACAAAAAAAATCCAACATCCACAACACACCATTAACGAGTGTCAAAGTCATCCACCATTCATTGCTTTTCGCCGTAATTTAAGGGTCAACATTACGTATAAAAATAACTGAAAGGATAATTAAAATGTCATTGACGCTTAAAAATTAAAAAAAGAAGAAGATATGATACATCACCATTTTTAATGGCCGACCTTTGTACTTAAAGGTCAAAGACCCAATTGATAAGGCAACTAAACCTCGGATACCCAAAAAAAAATTTGAATATTACAGGTAACTAATCGTAGGTATACCTCAAGTATCGAAAAATCTGTGGTGTCTCATCATAAAGTAATAATGATAATAACACTTCAAAAATTTATTTATGGTGATATCAAGAAAATTCAGGTTTACGTATAATCACCATATTCATGAAGTATAAAGATAGCCATAGACATATCTTTCCGAAAAATTACCTCTAACAAAGATATAAAAAAATTGGCTGAGTAAACTATGATTCCAAAACGTTATCTATGATTTCCACTTTAGTCTTAAGATCTTGCTTCTCCTTCTCTTTGAGGATTACCAAGCGAGACACACCATGGCCATCATCCTTGACAACCTTAATCTTCTTGCCATTCTTTGTTAAGTTTGCTGCCAAGAGATATTCCCGATGTTGACAACCTTCATCAATTATAAAGGAAGGCAACTTCTTGCCATTCTTATATAACTGCTCGCAACGACACTTATGGGTGGCAGAGCTTTGCTGCTTAGCTCCTTCAATACCACTAGATCAAATCAAAATACAATGTCAAGCTCCAATAACAAATTCACATTCATGGAACCAACAACATGTTTTCATATGTCACTCATTCAGAACAAATACAACAGATTGATGAGTAGGAGCTTACATGTTTTTCAACACAACACACTTATTAGCATCGGAACCATATCCTATATGACACTTCTTGTAATCTTTGTCAGCCCACCTCTCCTCCCTGCGGAGGGGCTTAAGCTTACGGGCAGTTCCCACTCCACGCATTTTCCTGCATAATTAATAGCTAGTGAAACTGTTATCTACTAAGCAGCTCACCCCGATTACTTGACAACTCTGGCACAACAAGTAACACAGTCTTGCTAAAGTGTCAATCAATGAGAAAAAATCCAGCGCTGCAACCAAAAAGAAAAAAAACATAACACTCAACTAATAGAAATCATCTTAAGTTATCAGCAACTAGGGACATTTGAAGAGATAATTCCCCCAACCCCTTTTTCAAGTGTCTGGTCCGCGTAGAACTGGATCTGTCCGAGATGGATACAGCCTAGCTCAGGATCAGCATCCTTACCTTCTAAAAAGAAAAATCTTAAGCTATCAGCAATCAAACTCACTATTGCCCAAAGAAAATAAAGGCAATCAAACACACTAGAACAGAATCGTAAACTTGAAATAGCTAGGGGGGAAACCATCAACAACAAGTCCCACACGAACACTTGGATGGTCTAAGGAAAATTGTTCTTGTTGCATATTTCTTCAAGTGTGCTACTTAATTAACTTGTTGTAGATAATATAAACTGATGTGCATTTCAGAGTGTAACACAGTATTACTTTCCACAAAAAAGAAGCAAATTATATTCCTACTCCCTGGTTTACACTTTACAACGACTCACAGATTATTGTTCCTAGTGGCGCTAGTGCCAACTTACGGCTAGCCTTAGATTCATGAGTCATGACTATGAGAATAATCAATTAAAACATGGAATTAAGACCAAATTCATCGGAAAATCTCAAACTCGTCACGTAATAGAATCACGAAAAATAAGCAGGAAATTCCATATATGAGTGATGCCTGTAGCCCTGTACAGATCTCTAGCGTTATTCATCTATTGCATGCACGTCACAAGTATACTTGTTCAAACAACGTACTACTCCAACAACTACTTCAAATTAAAAACAAAAAAGTACCCATCAACACGCCACACGAATTGTTGAAAACTTGATATCAAAAAGAAGACAAGAGTTGATTGAAAATTATAAAAAAAAAAACCATAAAGAATTCACGTATTATGTCCACGTATTAAATCGTTTGACAAAATGCAAACATGGAAAAAAACAAGAAGAACAGACTGCATGAAATGTGCAAGTGTAACTAAGACGACATTAGATAATAACATACTTTGAAATAACATATAATCATTTCTCAAGAGAGGGAAACGAGACTGACCCCATGGTTACGTTGTAGAGTTGTAGGTCGTAGGAAAGGGGAGATAGACGCTGTGTGGCCTGTGTAAGAGTGCACTGGTTCTGCGGAGTGGGAAATAAAACCACAGGTTTTATGTGATGGGTTTTACAAAAACATTGCGGGCTTTAGGGCTTCGATTCATAACTATGGTCAGTTTGGGAAGTATATTGGGTTGGGCATTTGGGCTTTTTGGTAGAGGTTTGTCCTTATGAAATTGCTGCTCAAGCTTCTTCTTTTTTCGGTTTTTTCACAGGGTACCCTTAAACTTTAACTTAATGCACCATCCATTTCTATCAAAAGGTGCACCGGGTACCGCTGAACTATGATAGTTTGCACCCCATGACCTTAATTTGGAAAGACTTTAAATTTTTACAAATTAGTCAATAGTTAACACCGTTAATGACCATTTTACCCCTATTAAGATTAAGATAGTTTCAAAAAAATTACACGTTTAATATTATTTTGCAAAATAATATAGTAGGTTTAGGGGTACCCAGTGCAAAATATTATTAAACATGTAATTTTTTAAAGATATTTTAATCTTAATAAGGGTAAAATGGTCATTAAAGATGTTAAATATTGACTAATTTGCAAAAATTTAAAGAATTTTCCAAATGAAGGTCATGGGGTGCAAACTATCATAGTTTAGGGGTATCCGGTGCACCTTTTGGTAGAAATGAATATATGGTGCATTAAGTGAAAGTTCAGGGGTACCCCGTGAAAAAACCGTTTTTTTTAGGGGAAATTGCTGCTCAAGCTTAGCTTAATGGAAGGCTTTTTTATTTAATTTTTTTTTTGGTGTCAAAGGAGGGGCATAGCCCCGTTTATTAAGGAAAAGGACTAGATGGCTACAGAGCGAGGCCTTGGCATTCCAAGGGCGTCTTCAACTAAAATAGACATGGGTTCGGGTGGGGGGAATCATAAAAACAAATTGGAAGTGTCGAGGAGAGGCTAAGGGTTGCTAATCAATCTGCGGTTCTATCTCGATAGACATGTGTGTATCAATATTTTTATATGACGATTTCATTCAACATAAAACGATTTCATTCAACATAAAGTCATTGGTTATTACAACAAAACGGGATGAAAGCAACTACTATATTAGAACACTATAAACGAAATCTACCAAACATTAACAAAGGACTTGTTTGGAGTTAGTAGGTATTAGGTATACAGTTAGTATTTGCAGTTAGTAGTTAAATACAATTAGCATGTTTGACTAGTTTTTAGCAATTATTTAGTATAGTAGTATTTAGCATTTAGTAGTTTTGCCAGAGGAGCTTTGGTGTCCTAAACGGTGTACCAATCCGTGTTTCACTCCAATCTCAGCCATTCGTAATTTGTTAATTCATTTTCTTTTAATTCAATAATAAATCATAGACGGTTGAGATTGGAGTGGTATACAAAGTGGCATACCATTGTGGGACACCAAAGTCAGACTGGTTTTAAAGGGTGATATGACATTTGAGCCACTAAATTACTTTATTACATTGGGACAGAAATGTCTTTCACCAAAACATCCCACCTGCTAATGCAAAATGATATCCCCATAGCATTTTCCTATTAGTAGTTTGAATTGGAGATTGCTAGGGTGACCCGGTGGGTTTCTGACCCGATAGTACAAGTTTGCCTTCTCTCTCTTTTATTAACAAAATATCCCTATTAAATTTAGGAGAGAGATAGACACGAATTTCAGTGGGTCAGCCATCCGGAGGATTACCCAAGTTTTTTCCGTTTGAATTGGGTATCTAGCCAATCTTCGAACGTCAATTAATAAGAGTAGTTCCCCATGACAACTAAATAAAGCCAATCAATGCCATATGGGCTTGCATCACACCACGACTGTCTTAGTTGTGGTCTAGTGGATATCCCGTATGGCATTGGCGGCCGTATCTGTATGCCACTATCGGAGGGATGCAAATTCTTGGTGTAGGTAAGAATTAAGATGGCCAGTCGGCCAGATACATACAACTTATACATGATGCCAATATTGAAAAATATATAGTCCTTGTTACAAAAAATAAGGATCATAAGGGTTTTGACAAGGACAATTGTCAACCTTTAGATTTGTCCTAAATTTAAGGAGAACCATTGATTGACTTGTATTTATTAATTTAATTTATCTTTTTTTTTAATTCCGAAAAAAATACAAAAAAGAAACGATTTTTTTTTTTTGAAAATTATTATTTTTAATATATACCCAGTTCGTGTTTGGGGTGTTAAGTTAACTTAGAAAACCGATACTTTTGTACTGACAAATTAATGGAATTGTCAGTACAAAATGTATGAGTTTTTTGTCGTAACTATTTGTTTCTTTTGTCGGTACAAATTATAGAG
>ONZK01000562.1:0-13311 GCA_900322385.1 Pharnaceum exiguum
ATAATAATATTTAATTTCCTACAAAATCAATTTTATTTTTTAAAATTAATTTAAGTATATTTTAAATAAATTATAATCAAGGGCTAAGATCAGTTGATATAAAAAATAAAGGGCTCAGATCTATCTAAACTATGGTGGTTCCCATGATCCCATTTTGATGGAACCACCATACATTTTTCAGTATCATATATGGTTATTTTTCTTTTGGGCTGCTATGTTGCTATTGGATCAAGCCCTATATATGATACATGGTGTACCATGCTCATGGTACACCGGGTGTAGGATGTACGGATTCGTTTTCTCTATTCGTATGTGGTTGGGTATATGATTACTTTTTGTTGGTTAAATTTGTCAAATTGTCAAATCAAGGGCTTAATTTACACCTAATTTTTAAATTTCTGATGCTATGCACTGTAATGGTTAATAATTTAGAGTTTTTGAGTTCATCTATAAGGATGATTTTCTCTGATTCTGTTAGTATGGTTTAATTTGCCCGATTCTGATTGCGGGGTTCTTGAACCTGTTTCATGTGTATATTACGCCTATTACATCTGATGATGAGGTTAAGTTGTTGCTCAAAAAGTCCAAAAAATGCCTTGCTGCTGGCCTGTTGCTCACACAAAGTACTGAATGACATCAGAGTGTCAAAAAATAATAATTCTGTTGTAAATGTGTCAAATTTAGGTTAATGAATGAGTGAACATTGATTAGGCCATCAGCATTCAGCCCTCAGGGAAACATAATACTAGCATCAAGAGCCTTTTTTCTCTTCTTCTTCTAGATAGGGTAAATTTTAACTTGATCAAGCCATCAAGCTAAGGCATTTTGGAGTTCACCCAACATATGGCCCTGTATTTTTTGATTTCTTCATGATATTTTAAAACTGACAACGAATTTGTGATAATGAAAAATGGTTTTTAATTTTAAAAAAAAAAGTAAAAATGTTTTTAATAAATCTTTCCAGCCTTCAGCTTGCAAATTGCAATTTAACTATGTTCCCCAAGGAGATCATTGATTCTAAACAAGGGGTGATAATGAGTCGACTCGTTCAGCTTTTTAATTTAAGATCAGCTCGACTCATAAAAAATTAAGTAAGCTCGGCTCCCTTAACATAACGTCGCAAGTTCGATTACCTCCCTTTACATAACGTTTTATTTTTTTACAATTAATAATAATACATTATTCATGAATAATCAGGGCAAATTTTGACCAAATTATCATCCAAATTTTGACCGACTTATCATGGCTAATTCGCGATGAACTACACCAAATTATCCGATCTAGACCGAATTTCACAGATTTAGGCCGACTTTTACCAAATTAGACCGACTTTGACTGATATGACCGACTTTGACAAAGCTACCCACCCCAGTTCAAAGCCAGCTCGCTCTATTCGACTCGACTTTGACCAAGCCAACTCGGTTAATGAGGTGACATTGACCGAGATTTCGAGCTAAGTAAGTTCAATGGCTCGCAGTAGCAGCTCTACTTGAAAAATAAATTTGAAATTGTTTTTTTCTTTTATAAAAATTTCTTTGTTTTTATACTTTTGGGTGACAAACATTTTAAAAAATGAAATAAGAACAGGACATCCAAATCAAATCACATTAGCTTCTGCAGTTCAGTTCCCCCCTTCCTTTCCCCTTTTGCAGAAGCAAACCAAATCACCACAGTTTCTTACACGAAACAAAAAACAGTCACAACAAACACACAGAGAGAGAAGCAACATAACCATAACATTAATACTACATTCCTCTCTCTCACATACCCATTTCCAAATCAAATCAAATTATTGTTAAAAGATAATATAAAAATGGATGATTATACACGAGAAATGATGGACCTTAAAACCCTCGTCACCCGTACTCTCGAGAAGAAGGGCGTTCTCGCCAAGATCCGGGTAATTTCATTTCCCCCCATTTTTTTCTTTTTCCTTTTTTCTTTTCCTTTTTTAATTTTGAATTTATATTTTGCTCAATTGGGTGTTCAAATGTGGATGTGAAAACTCCCAAATTGCCCCCAATTGATGTGAATTTCAAATTCTGCTTTAGGGTTTTCTGGAATTGTCAAAATTGAAGTTTCTTAGATCCGTTTAGGGTTTTGTTATTCAATTAGGGTTAATAGAGGACAATGTGATTAGTTTGAGATAATGCTGCTTGCATTTGCTATAAAGTTTGCTCCTTTTGAATGAAATGGTCAGATTTGGAGCTGTCTAAGTTAATTTTAAAGCAATTCAGCATTTGGGATTTTGATGAATTAGTGTTTTGGCATTTGGGTCTTTGCCACTTTTTTTTTTTGTGTCTGTTGTGTTATGTTTGGCCCTTTGGGTTAATGAGGTGAAAATGATTGTGTTATGTTGATTAGGCTGAGCTGAGAGCTAGTGTATTTGAAGCTATTGAAGACGAGGATCGGGTTGTCGAGAAGGACGAAGGTTTGCCTCCGGCGTTGTTGGGTAGCTGCAATGACCGTGCCAAGCAACTTCATAACTCTCCTTCAGGTGACTCATTGAACCCCCTTTTGTTTTGGTATATCCATGTTATTTTTTTTGTCACTAGCTTGGATTGGCTGTTTAGTGTGGAACTTTAGAATAGTGCTAGTTTTATTGTGTATGGAAACAAAGATATGATTTGAGAAGAAAAGGCGAGGAAAGGTTGATGTTATGGCAAGAAAAAAGGAGTTTTTTTTGGGTTGAATGTCAATCTTATCTGTGGTTGCTCTTGAGAGGCACCGTCGGTCCTTGTGTGATACTAGTTTGTTGGAAGAGGTTCGTATGGCGAGACTATTGAGTCTATGAGAGGGATAAGGGGAAAACTGGTAGTAACATTGTTGTGAATGGAGGTCATATGCTATTCGTTTCTTCCATGCGTATTTGGAATAACCTTAAGTTTCTATTACAAGGCTAGAAGGGGGTAAGAGGGCTATAAACGCTAGGCCATGAGAGTACATGTAGAAATTTTGAGGCTGCAGAATTGGTATGAGTTTTGACAGAATTTGGAAATGACCTGTGAGGCAGGATCTCCCTTCTTGATGATTAGTAGTTTCGTACAGTAATCTTAGGTATACACCTGTAGAGGCAGATTCAGTATATTTTCTTTGGTGTTATAAAGGTTTCACAATCTCTGCAGATGCATCATAAAACAACTCCTTTTCGAGTAATGCTTTGAATTTAAATGAAACGCTGCAATCATAAACTCAGTGTTATTGTGAATGGACATACCAAATCTGATGTAGGAAATTTCTGGTGGAAGGTGATGAGCACAGATACTGAGGCTTTTCGGTAGATAAGCAGCGACATGGAAATTATGTTTGATCTGTTTTTTTGAGAGAAACGCCTGGCTTTCATTGGTTATGTATGTGGGATGCGGTTTGAACTTGGATAATTATTATGGCATTTTTCCTGATAATGTCGACATTTCTGAAAGAGTGGAGAAAGTGATCTAGTATTTTGGCTGAAGCAGCAAGTTGATGGCTTGATGAATATGATCATGTGTGTCCTCTCTCTTCTAGAAACAGAAGTGAAGCAATCAGGCTTTTCAAAATTTACACTATTTAGTTTTACTGGGGTTGGCATAAAGAGCTGAAAGTTGCTGAGCTCATGCTACTACAGCCATTTGGAAAGCCATATGAAATTGAACTAAGACTTTGTTTGTAATTCCGTGGACGATTGAGTAGTCTCCCTGAAGTATCGAAAAGTGGATCTTTTTGTTAAGAACAAAATTGGCTACATGTGTTTATGGTTCATTGTAAAGTGTAAGTCTGAACTTTTTTGAGGAGGTGGTGTGCTGAGTTTTAAGTTATGGTGCAAACGAGGGTCAAATTGCACGAATTTGCAAAGTGCACTCTCTTATTAGGTTGAGGATTATACCTGGCCTGTGTAACTTAGTGCTAGCTTATTACCATTAAACTTTTATGAGTAGGTGAAAACTCTTAGGAGGTGATCACCTAGCATTGGACTTCTGACATAATATAGATGAAGCAGCTAGGGCATTATGGAAATAGATTGATGCTGAGCTTGAGCTTTGGAGATTTGTGTTGTCATGTCTGAATAACAGCAAAAGCATGCCATTACTTTAAACTTTGCCGGATTGGGATAAATAGGATTACGGAGGGCTTTCGATGGAGAATGTCTTGAGACAAACATATTCGTATGCAGTTCCGCCAATTGTTGGCCACTCAACAAACTTTCTGGGATATTTGTGGAAAAATATTCTCGGAGAAGTGAATCACCAAATACTCTAATACAAAATACTAGTTTCCGATTAGTGATAAATTATGAGTTCTTTACCTACTAGCTTGTCCTCCAAAGTCCAACCCATTAATAATTTTTTTTTAATCTTAAAAAAAATATTCCCTTACCTACTTATCTAACCCCTAATAAATCTGAAACATGAGGAAAACTTGGTAAAACTACAACTTATTTCTGAAGTTGATATTTTCCGTGATGATCATAAGTTCTACGTCTTGGTTGAGAATTGATGTTCCTATTTCCTTCCACTGGAATCAGATTTTTTTTTGTTGGGCCTTGCAGAGGTAAGCCTCTTACGTTTGTTTGAGCTACTTGTCTGAATAGCTTCTTCGGAGGATATTGAGGAAGATGAGGTGGTATTTTGGAACACCACGTAAAAGCATTCAGAATCAGATGTGACTTAAAATAGTCTTCGTCATGATTTGGAAGAGAAAGCTGATTTTAGATGAATGGGTTTCCCCATGTCCACGTGGGGCCTCAAAAATGATTATTTGAGAGTTGAGACTTTGGCTCGGCAGTGGTGGAGGGTCCTATTTTGTACTGAGTTGCTGTGGTCTGCCGTAATTTAATCATGATTCAGGTTTTCTAGATTACGAAAACTTGAATTCATGGGACCTTCTGTGGCCTATTTTTTGCTTGGACAGCTGCTTAGCAGAAATTTTACTTAATTATAGTGGCTGATTTTGTTGTGTGGAAGACAAATCCTCGGCTGTTTTGAAGGGGTGCCCGGAAAAAGAGAATCAAGGAATTTAGGCAGCTGCATTAGTGGATGCCTTAAGTTTTCTGTAACCTTCAAAATTGGTATGTAGTTGGAACCGGGAGGGTAGACTTGACAGGATAGTGCCTTTGTTTATCTATTTGTTTCTGGTGCTGTTCCCTTGCATGGGTTCATAGGTTCATTTGTTTTTCATGCTTCTTATGGCCTGGATCACCTATATTTTTCCAGTATCACGACTTATGTAATGAAAGAGTTGGATGACCTTGATGTCAAATTGGTAGGACTGACATGGTAGTAACCAAGTCTCTGTGGGCACTTACTTTTTTGGTTGAAGAGTAGTTCCAGTCAGACCTTGGACATTTATATTGGTTTGACTGTGCAAGTTTAGGTTGTTGGTCTCACTTAAATTGACTAATCTTCATGAGTTGATAGATATTTTTACATACCCTTTTTGCTTTCTCGTGCATCTGTTCTTTGTTGGGTTTTGATACTTTGATGGCGAGGGAAGCAGGTGTACTCTTTAGGAATTTTGAATGTTTTGGGATTTTGCTATTGTGTATATAATTAAATCAGAATGTTCCCTCGGGCCTCTACTTATTCATATGTGGTTTCAGCGAACTATGAACTCTCATGTTAGAACCTTGATGTCTTTTTTTTTTTTTTTTGACACAAGAACCTTGATGTCATTCTAACTTTATTGTCTTGTTTTTGTGAAATGCAGGAAGGCTATTGACTGCTTTAATCTGTGAATACTTGGACTGGGCTCAGCTTAACCATACCCTTAAAGTGTATCTTCCTGAGTGTAATTTGGTACTTGGAACCATCTTTATGACTTATTGTGTATTATAGAACCATTCTGACTGTTTCATGTGGATTTTTGAATAATATGTATTTGGACCATTAATTTTATGCTTTGTTTACATGATTTTGTTTTTTATCAGCCAAAGGATTCTTGGAAGGCTGAATTAAAAGAGTTCAGCAACAAAAATGGATATGATCTTAATCGGAATGGAGAAAGTGGGCCTGTGCTTCTGGACGTTCTTGAAGGATTTTTGAAGTTCGAGGTGTGTGATATTTTTTTACTTATATAACATCTTTGAGAATAGAACCTTGTGTGGGTAGCTCATTTGGTAGACCTTGAGGTCCCAAGTCCGAGCCTCTTCAGGGCCCGTCGAGTAAGAAACTAAGAGTAACATCCTCTGTGAAAATGATAATGGTTGACTTGATCGAGGATTTTCCCTTTTTGTTTCTTTTACTTTTGCGTATTTTAGATTTGGGGAAAAAAATAGAATGACATAAGTAGGCTTACAGCTTTTACGGAGTGTCTCTTTTACACGGCTGAGTGCTGACTGTACTTAACTTACATTAATTTTGGATTGGACAATTAGCATTGGAGGAGGGGAGGGGTAGAAAGGGTTGAATGCCTCAAACACTCCTAGGAGAACATATCTACTTGGCTATTCTGTATTCTTGTGTGCTGTTACAGTGTTACTGCTGTCAGCTAAAAGCAGGATTTGCATGAAAATTTTCATGGTCAACATTCAACAACAACAACAACAACAACCGAGTATAATCCCCATTCAATGGGGGTGCTCGGGGTCGGGATGTACGCAACCTTACCCCTGTTTAAGAAAACATAGAGGTTGTTTCCGAGATTGACCCATTGTTGCTATGAAGTATTTTGCTATAGTCCATAATCACCTAAAGCTGAAAGATGGAGATAATTCTTTCAACTTTATTTATAGGCAATGGACCAAAAAAATTCATGGTCATTTCCTCTTTCGTTTTTCTGCCTTTCTTGCCTCTATTTCCTGAATAAGAGGCTTACAGTTGTTGTGGGCTTTGCCTTCATGTTTCTTTCCTAAGCAATGGTGGGTTAGGATTAGGCGATTTAGCTATGCATGTTTGGCTGAGAGGCTGTTTGCAACTGAAAACTCGAATTGTTGGAGCATTATTTTTTTTAATTTTTTTTTGTCATCTGCGTGATGAATCTGTCGCGCAAATGTGCTTACATAGTGAAGTTTTTGAGTTTACTGTATTTACCTGTTGTAAAAGCTTATGCTATATTCTCTTGTTGCAATTATTTTGTTCTCTTATTCTGCTGAAATTGTCTGCTACAGAATTTATCCCAAGCAAGGGCTACCGGCAGGAGATTACCCACAGAGAATGAGGCCTCTTCTAGTTTAGAGTCTCGGAACATGCGAAGACCGTCATCATCCTCTGTTGCAGGAGGCCTACCCCCTCTTGTGAGGTGTGCGGACTTTAGCTTTTGCGATCATATGCATTCTTATTTGCCTCGTTTCCATATTACTCCATTCTCTTTAGTTCTTCTGCTAATGCCTGAATGGTTATGACAGGTCACATCCTGGGTCTCAAGCATCTGGTAAGCAGTAGGTTTTATGGTTTCCTTGATTCCTGTCCTTTGTCGTGTTTAGTAGTCTATACCTGAGTCAACACCTCATTCCTGTTAGAGAGAAGAGCAGGTTCCTCTACGTCTGGCTACAGGAAAGATGATTACAACTGGAGATACGATGGTGAAGAAATGCCAGAGGATGTGATGCGTGCCTCAGCGGCTATGGAAAACTTACAGTTGGATAGGAAAACTCGGAATCTAACTTCCTCATGGAGGTCTGTTTCCCTCTATTTATGATTTTTATATCCAAGTTCATTTATGATTTATGAATTCCTCCCTTGGGTTTACAGTTATATTCACGTGAGTTTTTATGTTGAACTTCAAGTCAATACTTGGCATTTTTTATTTTGGAATTGGACTATGATACTACTATGACTGTCTACATATTAAACAGGACAGTATTTTCATAATAATAATTATAATAAATGGCTTCATATTTTGGTGAGACATTTTCATTTACTTTGAGAGACCCGTAACTGTGAAACCGAAGTAATTAGAGCTTCTACGGTTAGGGGTGGGTGACAAAAGGGCCTAGCTGAAGACCAAGCTTAGTTAGGTTTTGCTTATGAATTATTTAGGTTAGCTCCACTCTAGGTCAAAGCTCAACAAGCTGAAAAAATTGTGCTTGGCTCGGCTCATAAAATTATAGATGAGCTTAGCTTCAGCTCAAAGCTTAGGGGCATGTTCGAGCTTACTAGAAACTTGCGATCTCGAACCTTATCGTGCTCAAAGTTGCTTAACTTAATTATTGCTTTACTGCTTAAGTGACATGGAATGACAATTTTACCCCTCTATTATGGCATATGAAGTAAATAAAAAAGTGTAATTTTTTTTGGAGATGGAATACAAATTAAGATTTCACCATTAGATCTGGCTCATGAGTTTTCTGAGCTGAGCTGAGTTCTGGTTGGCTTGAGCCGGCCCGTGAGAGGTACTGAAACGAGCTCGAGCTCATTCGACCCGAGACTTGACTGACAGAGCCAAGTTCGAGTAATGTCTGGCTTTCTCATTGTCACCCTACCTGTGATTCCTAGTTTTTTTTATATCCTTCTCCAGTAAGTCCAACTACTTGTGATTGGTAACAGTTAACAAGTGTCATGAGCTTCTTTTTTTCTTTAAAATATGATTATTTGTAATGATGTGTGTTGAGATGAGATGTTGAACAACACAAATTGGCTTCACAGTCTTACAAATTAGACATGCATATAGTTTCCCCAAGGTTCTCTAAGTGGGTCCCGAGGTCTCAAAGTTTGCTTTGTTTTCTGGCTTAATCACATTTTCCCCGCAAGGCTATTATTTTTTTTGTGCCTGTTGTGTATTTGTGGCCCTTTGTTTGCCTGAATCTGAAAACTATGATGGCGAGCAACTAGTTTTGTGTCAAAACTGTTTCATTATAATGCTTGGTTCAAATTCAATGCCTTCCTTTTCCTGGAATCAATGTTTTAGTGCTGGTTCTTCCAGCAAAAACTTGTGCTTTTGCTTCTCCAACTGGTTGCAAGTTTGCTTATATGCTTTGACAACTTACTGCTATCTTTGTCCATTAGGCTCTGAATTTTTCCCTGAATTTTCAGTTCACTGCTTATGTAGTTCAAGAGTTTAATTTCCAACTCCTTATTTGAATTTTGTTCAGTTTAGGAATTTTTAGTTCAATTAAGTCCTGAAGAACGAAGCCACCTCACTAATCTATATACCTGCCGAAATTAGCAGCAGATTGACTGTTCCTTATGAATTTCTGGAAGAAAGGACATCGTCTATGTTCTTTTATTCGAAACTCCACTATGGCTCGCTAGTGGTGTTTTGTGAGGAGTGCAAACTTTTAGCATTCTCTGATTGTTAGTCTGTTTTGGTTTTGGTATGTTTTTGTGGTATTGTATTGTTTTGTTGCAGCATAGGTTAGTGGAGTATATGTTATTTTTCCTGGTTGGTTCATTAATCATTACTCGTACATGTTTGCCAAACTTCCTGCATGAATTTTGTATGTGGAGTATTTTCCACAAGTTTCTCAGCTTTTATCCTCTCCCACAACTGACTGAACTGAGTGATGTGATTTGTATAGTCTCCTTCTCCTGATAGTACCTGAGAGTAGAGAGAAATTGTAACGTTTTCTAGCTCTTGATTTGGTATATGTTCATGTCTATTTAGTGGTGCATGTTTTGCTATATTTCCTCTAAACATTTCCCTTATCTGCAGGCATGCTGGGGACGGAGGTACGGAGGATGATGGAGTAGATCACATGTAGTAGATGTGTGCCTCTTTTTGCTTGTTGTGTTTACGTGTATCATTGTGCTCCCTTTCTTGTGTTTATGGCTATTAATTAGTTTTGCAGGTAGTGTTTTACAACCGTGTGGGAATTGGTGATGTAATATTTCTTTCTTTTGTTCAATTGGCATGCTTTAATTGATATCTAATTCCAGATCTTGTGGTCATGTGGTCCCTACAATCACAATTCGCTCCAGTTGCTAATCAGTTGGTCAGTTTGTTCCATACTCTAGTAAACTACTGTCGTAAGGTGCTTTACTTGAAAAGTTTAAAGAAAGTGAGGAGACAACTCCTAAACATATAGCGTGAAGACACGGATCAACTATGTTTGTCTGGTAGCTAAATCATGCACGTTTTGAAACAGACTGAACGTTTCTGAAGTTTGCATCTGAAACGTGTTCCGTTCTTGTTTGGAGCACATCACGCATATGGCTATATCAGCATATGTCAATCTCTCGAGACTACGACTTTAAATAGCTAAATACACAAGGATCAGTGGATCACTAGTCATCAATCATGAAGCTGTATAATCAGCTTTTGTGTCAAAGAGGGAAACTATGCGTCATTACCTCCTAAAAGTATGCTTAGAACTACCTGTGAAAATGTTAAAGTTGACCATTAACGTGAGATGAAGATGTATGAAATGTATGAATGATAAATCAGAATATGAGACATAATTTATGGTTTTTTGGTTCAGCAAAGAAGAGCTGCACCAATGTTAGCTTCGACTTTCACCTATTCAGTACAAGTAAATTAGAGCTAACCTTTCGCTTTAAATAAGGCATATGAACAAAAATTCAAGCATGTAATATGAGTCACAATTTCTTTTAAGTTTCTAGAAAACACAAAAGACAGATTTTAATATTTGTAATGACTGATCTTGTTATCTGTGATGACATATTGTAGAACTTGTAATCACATATATAAGGTTAACCCATACAAGAAAATCAACAAAATAAATATACGGCTCATATTGTATACTTGTTTTTATTAATATGCCTCACTCCAACTGTTAAGGTTAGGAGAAGCATTGTTCAAGTCAAACATCTATACCGTAACATTTGTTTGATTGTTTCTTTTCGGGTAAAATGAGAATTTACTTTGTCAAATGGCTCCTTCGTAATTTACAAGTTCTCCATTTTAAATGGAAATTAAAGTAGACTAAATACAAAGCTAAGAGACTAAAAGAGTCTTCATTGAACCACCGGGTCACCCATAGGTAATATGATCGTATAACAATGAAAAAATATTCAAAACTCTCTCAAGTCTCCCCGTAAGTACCAACATTTTTTAACTTTTTTTCAATTTCAAAATTGAACATTTTTCCCTGTTTTCATTGATAAGTTCGTTGAGAAAGTTGAGTATGTGAAATTGAGTTAGTGACTCCTAATTCCGAGTGGAATGATAGATCTAAATGTTACTTTTTCTTTTTTGATCCCGTGGCTAATTGAATCATTGATAGCACAATGCGTACATATTACGTCAATTTGAAGTATAATATCGACACTCAACGGGTACGTATTACGCCCGATTAACCGTAACTATAGCGTAACTATAGTGGTTCGGTTATGATTATCGACTTTTCATAACCGTATAACGGTCAACCGAAAAAGTTTAATTGTACTGCACAACCCTAGACACACAACATAAAATGGGCACACAACAACAACAAGTGTAATCTCCATTCAACGGGGGCGCTTAGGGTCAGGATATACGCAACCTTACCCTTGTTAAAGAAAATAGAGAGATAATTTTCGAGATTGACCAATTATTATATTTAAGTATTGATTTTCAACGACTTCACTAAAAATAAGAAGCATCAGAACGTTTTCTTATCAATTTTGCTACCGTTCATAAAATGAAAATCCCACTTTTCATGACATCACCGTATCAAAGTAACTAGTGACACCAAAAAAGCACCTAACCCAAAAACCAAAGAAAATAAAGAAAACAAAAAACAGTTGACTTGACTTAATCTCCCCAGCTCGTGGAAGCCCACTTCACTTTCATCATCAAAATTCAAAATCAAAAACAAAACCAAAGATCAAAAATCAAAACTCCGTATTCCACTCTCTCTCCTCACCCCACCGCACCAACCACGATGGCGGCAATCTTCTCCCGCCTACTAACCCGACAACCAAAATTCACACTAACACACCAATTCTCCACCCTTTCCGAAATTACCCCTCCTCCCTTATTCAACCCTCCCTTCCTGCCCAAAAAGCCCAACACGGGCAGCAGGGCATTGCCCGCCGTCCACTGGGTGTTCCTTGGCTGCCCGGGGGTAGGGAAGGGAACTTACGCTAGCCGTCTCTCGAAGCTTCTAGGTGTCCCTCATATTGCCACTGGTGACCTCGTTCGTCATGAGCTCTCTTCCTCTGGGCCCCTCTCCCCTCAGGTACTCTTCAATTCTCTTTTTTGCCCCCCACCATTTTAATTTGTCTTTTCTTTTTAATAATAATATATACAAAGACTCGTGTGTCATTAGTGAACCCGTCTCATATATGAAACTGATACACACAAAATAGCTTTAATTTTTACTCCCTCCGTCTAAATTTAATTTATTTGTGTAAGGTTGCGTTTGATCATTAATTTCAACTAGTATATTGTGAGTGAAATATATATATTAAGATAACATTTTTATCCATAATAAATAGTTAAGTTAATGATGATGACTAAATAATAAGGTGGACTATTCAATTGGGATAATGCTAGAGTGGCCTAGTGGTAGTCAAAATGTGCCTTTTCCCCTTAAAACTAAAAGAATTACCCATATTAAAATGTTAGAAAGAGATAATCAGCGTGGGCTTGGTTGATTGGAGTGGTAAGTAGCTCTATACCGCTTATGCGAGGTTTTAAGTTGGAGCCTCAGAGTATGCAGTCACCTTCATTAAGAGACTCACCCACCACAGTCAGTTATGCGACGCGGGTCTAGAAGTATGGATTGGGTGGGCAATAGATTTTTTGTTAGAAAGAGATAGATAGAAAAATTAGTGGGTCATTGACCCGGAGGGTTATGAGAAGTTTTTCCCTTAAATTTGGGCGGAGGAGTTGAAGAAGATTTACTTTTGTACCATCTATTGGCCAATGAAAGGAAGGATTTATTACTTAAGTTTTTTTGAAGTTTGGATTTGGCTTGTTCCTTCCACTTTTTTTGTTTTTGTTTTTGGAGTGTGCAATTTACCCGCACAAGAACAAGATTGAGGGTATTCAACAAGAACTTAAGAAGGCCAAGTTTGTTCCGCGGCTTTAGATGGATTTCCTCACATCGGTTTGAGTAGTTGTTCTATAAAATGAGTTGAAGGTGATAGTTAAATTCAAAGGACCATTTGGTCATCATGTGAGGAAGCTGAATGATTTTGCACTTACGGTGGAAAATTAGGCGCAGAGGTATGTTTGAGTAGTCGTATTGTTGGGCGTTGAACCTGGTTAAAGTCTAATGGTAGATGATAAGAAGACTAAACATAAGAATTGCTGACTAAAGCACTATGGCAGGTCTCAAGTGAGATCATGAGATGTAGCTGCCAGAAGCTCACTTAAATTAGATCGATGCGAGTTTCTGGCAAAGTCGGGAATTTCTGGGAAGTTTGTTGTTTGTCATTTCGAGTGTAGAATAATATTAATTATAGGTTTTTGGATCTAAAATGGTTTTGCTAGCCTGATAATAGAGTAATG
>ONZK01000563.1:0-25073 GCA_900322385.1 Pharnaceum exiguum
ATATATATCTTCGTGATGAAGTATTGCCACAGAACAGTCCTAAAATAAGTATAACAAATTGACATCATCAAAAGCTTTACATAGAGATTAAAATTTCAATTGGATGACGTGTGATATTAAAAGTAACAAAGTAACTATTGGATATGGTCTAACATCTTCTGTCTATATCTTATGTTACATGGAATAGGACACGAAACATTGAGGAAACTTTAGAGTTCCAAAATAAGGACACGGGAACCAGCTTCATAGGGGGCACCCTATAATGCATTTAAAAAAAATCGGGAAGTTCAACATATGCAACAACATCAACATAGCCTTAATCCCAAAACTAGTAGGGTCGTGTAAAACATATGCAAGAACATAGCCTAAATCCAAAAGCTAATTTGGGTCCACCAAAAATTAATGCTACATTGAGAAGATGCATTGAAGTGGATTGAACACGTATAACAGTCAGATCTTAAACATACACTAGAACATACTCCTGATTGAAATTTGGCTATTGTGATTGAAATTGAAAGAAAAAAAAGGAAAGAAGCTAAAAGAAAATTTTTATGCTATTTTTTTCCTTTAAAGTACATGTTACCCTGACTTTGCTACCTTCTAGGGGGGACAACAAAAAAAAAACACATTAGTTTTACTTGAAATCATCACTCTCTTATCCATTTCCCTTCCTGTTGTCCCTCTATCACGCTCAGCATTCTACGTCAAACTCCCCGGCCACCTACATCCACCCCTTTCACCACTCAGACACAGCGAATCCACCATTGTCAGTAGCATGTCATGGTCCATGGTGGGCGGTTGACCCAGGGATGTGATCTATGATGGTAAAGCCATGGTGGTTGTGAGTGAGAAAGGAGGAGACTTAAAGGTCAGGGAGTGAGAGATACTTAGAGCCCTATGGTTTGAGAGAAAAGAAGCAAAAAGATTTATTTTCCATAACTTTCAATTTCCGGTTAGCCTGTCAGACATGGACAGAGGCCCTTAAGAGTTATGACGGGTGTCTGTGCCTTGTAGTCTATAACTCTATATGCAGTAAAAATTTGATATCAAAATAGTTGGCCCACCTAATCGGCTTTGCCATAGGTAAAGGGCCAAGCAGGTTCACCTCGTCATGTCCACATTAATGGATACAACTTATGACTCAGGGGAAGACAACCCCTCCCACGAATCTTGGACCTTAACATGCATCCAACACAAAACTTTCTCCCTCCCAAATATAAAACGGGTGCTTGAAGCAAGGACATTTCTAACTTACATATTCTGAAGTCAATGTATAGCAATACCGCAGGAAATCCAAGCAGCGATTCAAAGAACCCCTTGCAGCCACCTCAATTAGAGAGAAATCATCCAGTATAATTGTAATGCATTTACTGCCTTCATGAACTTCTTCAACAACTTTCTGGATTTTGGCATACAACCCAATCAATACACTTTCAGGGTTGTTGCTGCCACTGCCTGCACATAGTTCAGATACATATTACTGCAGGGTAAGAGAAAAACAGAGAACAAGTAAAGTATTCTTGAAAGTTAGTATAACTTCGCCATTTAATATGGATCACATTATCCAAACAAGGCTAACTTCGGGAAATTTCTACCACATAAGAAGAAAAACAGAAAGTGAGGGGACAAAGGAAGGGGAATATAATCAAGGACAAGGGAGTACGACTTGAAACTGTGCAATTGACGATAATAGTTTTCAAATAAATGCTACAAGACAACTTGATTTTTTTATATGAAAAAGCGAAAACTCCTCAGTTTCAAAGAGGAAGCTACCACTAAATATGAAAACATCAGATAAAGGGCACACTATTTTTCCTCTTCGGGATATCTCAAACCATTTCCATTTGTAGGTTATTTGAATGGTTGAGATTACTCAACCAAACTTCCGAATAAAGTGAACCACACAATTTTCAACCTTTGTGTCAAAAGTGAACGTAAGCTTTATTCATGGACGGAGGGAGTAGTCAATTCAAAGTTTTCAAGAAGAAAAAAAAAAAGAAAATATAAGTAAAGAATGAACTATAAAAAAATCTTTTGAAACAAATCTTTTTCCCAATTGTTTTCTACTTTTTCGAATGCTAAACATTAACAAGATGAAGAACAAAAGAACTAGCTACGAAAAAAAAGGCTTTCTGATACCCTTGGCCATATAACCCATAGAAATAACGCTGCCGCACCCCACGCCCCATCAGCACCATTGTGCCACACCCTCCCCCCACCCCTTATCCAATCATTGCCATGGCCCCCTACTCAAACCCAATAGACCTAACAACACATGCCCTCACCCTCACCCCCATAGCTTCCATGCCCACCCCTGCACAAATTGTCCTCCTTCCCCTTAACAGAATGGCCCACGCTTCCAGCATATGATGTCGACTACTTGCCTCCCCCGCTCTACCTCCTTCCATGGTGTCAACTCCAATCATGCCCAAAATACTATCTATTCGCAGTGGTGATGGTGTACTCTGTAGGGAAGAAGGATGAGAGAGAATGAGTAAGGGTGGTGGCCGAAAAAAGTTTGCTGTCTACCTCCATTTCTTGCTTTTCATGTTTAAGAAAACAGTTATGTGCTCTTCTCAAAAGCCTTAGTCCCAAATTCATTGGGGTCGACCACCAAACGGGATCCACACACACAAGCATGTGCGCTCGTACAGACACACATATTTGGGGGTGGAACATGAAGTGATGCTGATGTATTGGGATTTGGATCGAAAATTAAAACACAGAAACGATTATTTTTCTTTTTCAAAAACAAGGCAATTGGTTGCAAAATCAGCCAAAAAAAAACCATTTCACAACTTTTTCAGTTGATCATGTTCCCGTTTCCAAAATCTCTTTGGAAACTAAAAACCGGAAACTGGCAAGGATCCCGAACGGAACGTTACCAAATAATGACATCATATAATCAAAGATTCAATACCCTGTTGTCGAACTTATAAAAGAAAAATGAAACAAAATACCAACATTACCGATGCACATGGCAATCAAGTACTTTATTTTACAAAAACTTAGAAGATGAGCCTTCAAAATGTTGTAGGGATGTAATCAAGTACTGGACACCAATGCACATGGCAAGAGCCTATCGGTACATATCCACCTCCTAAATTACAGAAACTTTGATATGTACAATGGGGACAAGTTATCCTCTAAAATTACAATTTATCCACGATGTCTCGAGTTAGTTTAGAAGAGAAACAATAACATCACAATCCTTGGAAAAACCACAGGGGCTTTTGCCCATAGCTTTGTCTACGGCAAATTCAAACAAGTGAAAAAATCCCAAAAAGCAT
This sequence comes from Pharnaceum exiguum, assembly GCA_900322385.1. NCBI lineage: Eukaryota > Viridiplantae > Streptophyta > Magnoliopsida > Caryophyllales > Molluginaceae > Pharnaceum > Pharnaceum exiguum. The sequence continues at coordinate 3,291 of ONZK01000563.1, forward strand.
CAAGAAATGGAACACCACTCCCCCGAAACTAAACTCGACACCTTTCGTACAAAATGCAGCAAAAAAATAGGTCGAAGCTGCATTGCAACGATCTTCTCCACCTCCTAAAAACCAACACTTGATTTGCATGACCTTAATCACACCAAACACAAAAGGAGTAAAAATCACCAAAATGAAGCATATGAGAGTACCTTTTTTTTATCACTAGCGAGAAAAGTCACACATATTTTAGAAGAGTTATTTGTCGCAAATCGACACAGGACACTCGTCCCAAGCAACATTGTCCGAACAAAAGCCTTTACTTTTACAGGACTTAAGATTCATCATACTCAGAAGTTCGATTCAAAACAGCTAAAGTCGTAAGGTACATTTGGCCAATGAAGTAGAGACACGATTGACGATTCCATGCGTCTTTCAGCTTATCAAAATTCATAAGTTTGATCCCTATACTTTTAATGCCTAATTCAACATCTAGGTTTAACAAAGTGCGCAACCAGGAAGTGGATCGGAAAGCCCATATATTTCAGCAATATACCGATTCCCAACATGCCTACTATATTAACCGACAAACCTTCCAGAACCCCAATTACTACTTATCACATCCCAATTGTATACAAATAATTACAAACTGACGGATTTCGGTGTCACAACTTCTTACTATGATATGACTACTATATGAGCTAAGAGAACTGAACTCTAGAAAGAACAAGTTGCAAAGAAAAGGCATAATGTGGTTAGTAATATTGTTACGTACCTGCAGAACAATCAAGCATGAGCATGTCGATGAAGAAAAATCTCTTGTTATCCCGGTGAGCAGACAAGTTACACCCCTGCAACACAATATCCAATTAAAATAATTTTTTTAAAAAAATGACACAATGTAATAAAACAAAAAGAAAAGAACAGAGAGGAGTAAGTACGTGTTTACGGAGAATGCGGTCGTAGTGGGAGAAAGGGTGAGACAGAGATACGAGAAGGACGGTGTTGTTGTTATTATTAATATTATTAGGAGAGGAGAGACAGCGCTTGAGGATGTGGTGAATGACGAATGCGCCGCTTGTTTCTACGCAGTCTTCGATTAGGATAAAACTACGGTTTGGGACTGATGTGTTGTTGTTGTTGTTATTGGAGATGGATAGAGCTTCGTCTAGTAAGTGTGATGATGTTTTCTCCATTTTGGGTGGTGGCAGTGGTGGTGGGGGGGTGAGGAGGGGAGGTGTTTACTGTATGTTGGTTTTGGTTTTGAAGTAGTTTTGAGTCAGTCAAACCGTTGGTCGTTCTGGGTTTAGGCTTTTCTTCGTATAGATTGGGGTTTAAAGTTTTGATTATTACGCATCATTACTATCTAAGTTGTACGGACACCTCTCATACCGTGTCGGACACGGACACCGATAGACAAACGCCCGACACTTTACTAAGTACTGAAGTTCACAATTTTATCTTATGTAATTTTACAATTTTATTAATCTTTTTCAACCTTAATACAAATATACTGTTTTTTTGATAAGAAATACAAATATAGTGTTGATAAGCTCACAAAAATATAAAATTGGACATTTTCCATTACTTTGTATTTTATTTAATTGTCTAATTTGTGTAATAATATTCTTTATCAATAAAAAATATGAAAAGAATAGCCGTGTCCCGTGTCCTATGATTTTAGAATGTCGTGTCGCCGTGTCCGTATCCGTATCCGTGTCAGTATCCGTGCATCATTAGTCTGCTCGGGTGAAATGTCGTGCAAGTTGGTATTATTCTGAGAAATATGTCAACTTGGGATTATTTTGGGATGGATTATTCCCATCAATTTTGCCTTATATTATTAGGGATATTATTATTTTATTGGGCCTCAAAAAAACAAAAAAAAAATGTTGGGCCAGACCATGTCTAAAGAAGCAGGCTTAGCCCAATAGCTGCAGAAGCAAAACCGAAAGAGACAACCCAAAAATCGAAGAACGCATCAGCAGAGCACGTGACCCGGGGAGGCAAAGGGAACAACAGAAGACGAGGTTTTTCATTTTTGAGAGCGAAGATAGTTGTGTTAGAGACGATTGTTAGGGTTTAGTGGCATTTATTTATCTTTATTTCAGTTGATGCCCATTTTCTTATAAGGTACGTTATCTTTGCATCTCATCCCATCTCATTTCCTTTATTTTACTTTTCAAATATATATATACTTGGGTTGATGTGACTCTACTTTAGTTTGTTACTTCCCCGCCCACTTTTCTGGGTTTTTTGCCTTTAAACATTTGGGTGCTTTGTTATTTAGTTGTGTTTTGTTGATGGTATTAATGATGGATAAAAATGTTCTAATTGTCTGTTTTAGTCTGCTAAAAGTCGCTCGTATCTACTAAGTATGTGGATATACTGCGTTTGTCTTAGGGTGGAGTATGTAGGCTGCCGCAATGGAGTTACTCATTTTTTCGACAATGTTGGCGGTGGGGCGTGGTTTATCGATGATTCGATGGGGTTGCCTTTTCACTGGCTGAATTGTGTTTATGTATTGTGTTATTTAAGTGAGTTTAAGTGAGAGGGAAGTTGCTTTTTAAGGAACATCTTGACCTAATCAAAGTCATGTTAGATTTTGGGGCCTTCTTGCTTAGGGAAACAAAAAATACTTCCTTTGCTTTACTCGTTGAGTTGGTGCCGGCAGGATGGTTGGACGCCGCTTATTATTTGTAAAGTAAGAGCAATAGATGTGTTACTTTGATAGGGGTACTTAAATGAAGAATTATCAAACGAATCGCTATCATAGATAACAAAGCATCTGGGATGATTATATGTTGGAAAACCTATGCACGACTAATGTGGATGTGTCTCACTCATTATCAGCACAAGCTCTAGCTAATTTGTCCAAGTGTTATCTCATTCATGGGTCTTCTGGGGTTGCTGTGTGCTGTGCATATGTTATTTTTTAAACATTCAAATTAGGCAAATATCCAAGTTTATTTTAGATAACATGGGTATCTAGGCTTTGCCTAACTAATCCCGTGGGCCCTGAAGTTAACGACCGGTAAAACCTCCACTGGCCCCGAGGAGACTCGAACTTGGGACGTCTGGAATTAATCTCAAAAGTCTTACCAACTGAGCGCTCAGGGTTAGCCGGTTAGGCAAATATCTAAGATTAACCTACTATTTGGTGGATTGAAATCCAAATTCGTTTGTTTTTAGAACTCTTCAGGGCTAATGGCTGGCAATGTACATTTTCTTACTCACATTCTTTTAATTGATTGGTGAGGAAGTTGTGATTTGCGAGACCCAATAATTAGCAATTTTGTTGTTAGTTGTGATTTTGAGTACCCCCATTGAATGGGGATTTACACTCGTTTGTTGTTGTTAGTTGTAATTTTGTGGAATTTCTTCCTGTCTGTTCTGTTTGATTCAAACGAGGTGTTGACATTATGTTATAACCAGGTGTTGTCTATTCTCCTTCCTATTTTGGTTGATTTTGCTCTTACAAAATTTGCAACTCCTGGATTTTATTTGCTAACTTACTCAAATTCATTATGTAAATTTACATTGCTGATGATTTCATTATCAGACAGTCTTCCTGAACTTGAAGTCAGATTTAACTGTCATAATCTTCTTTTTTTTTCGAGTTTTAAGTCTATGTTCCTTCATCAGCATTTTATGTTTTGTTTAGGTACCTTTTATCTTTGGATTTAAGGGGTATCATGGCATTCAGAGCTGGTATACAAAGAATTAGTCATGGAAATCTCGAGTGTATGTTTGGCTTAAGAAGATTGACCCATAGCCTTGCCCTTCCAGCACCAGTTGGCAATGCAATGGAGCCATTTACTTCACCATCCTTTTCTCTCCCAGAGTCTGGTTCTGATTCTTCATTTCAGTTCCCTAATTTTGGCTTTGGCAGTGGTTCAATGGAGCTCATGGCTGTACCCAAAAAGAAGGTTGTGATGAATCACTTTTAAATGCTGCTTTGTTATAGAATGTTGTTTAAGTCTCCTGCTGGTTGTGTTGTTGATTTGTTGTAAATTCAAAGGTTATATGAGTTGGAATGATCAGTTGTCTGCTTGTCTTGTTTCATGGACTTTGGCTGCTGAGTTGTGTGTAGAGGCAAATAGTTGGGTCATAATCATATTGGTGATGAACTCTATCCTAATACTGTTAACGCGATTGCTATGGGAGTGTGTGGGGAGTATTTTACAATTTCATGCCCCACTTGGCTGCTACCCTTTGTACTCAGTTTTTTTTTTAGCTTTTCTGATGTTTTCACTCTTATTATTGATCGTAATACCAATAGGGTTTCAAAATGTTTTAGAAGCAGCAGATGTAGTTGCAAATAGCTTCGTTCTTTGTTAACTGTCCTTGACGACCACCCCCAACCCCTGTGAAGTCAGGGTATAATCTTTTCATCTCATCTCTTATTCTGATATTATACTGAGTCAAGTGTCTCTTTCGTCATTGAGTTTCTATGGACTAGACAAGGATTAATTGTTTTCTCCTTGGTGGGATTGTTCCTGTCTAGAGAAAAGATCTCACTGTGTAGCACAAGAGAACTTATATTGCTCAGGCAAGTGCCCAAAGCTGGTTGTGTGTTGCTGTCAGGAGTCTTCTGACCTTTTCATGTTCAGTTCTGTTTGTGGTCTTGCTCATTGAGACATTGGAAACAATCTCTTGGAACTTCATGAACCTTGAAGTCTGCAATTTTATAAAGTCTCGGTTGGAGAAATCTGTTTGCTTATGTAGAAGTCCAACTTAATTCTGCCTGCCATTGTTTTCTGACTAACTTTATGGACCTAATGTCAAAAACTTGTCACATGACACAGATTTCAAAACACAAGCGAGGCATTAGAAATGGTCCAAAGGCTTTGAAGCCTACTCCAGTTATAGTCCGGTGCAAGTAAGGCCTTTATTTTTCTTTTATTTTTTATTTTTTTGAAATACAGAGAACTTGTGAAAAATGTTCTTGTCTTTCCAAATGATTTTTTGATGGAAAAGATAACTTTTGGTTTCTGGAATAAATAATGTGGTTGTCTGTGAAGTACTTTCGAGCTCTACTCTTGGTGTTTGTGTCGTAATTGTTTTAATCTGTGTTCTTTAAATGGACTGATAATCTCGAACCATCTGATTGGTAATTTGGGTGATTTCTCAACATCTTGGCCAAACATGGCATCAGACGAAAGAGTTTATGAATGAAGTACTCAACATTTCATCACGAGTCATTGCTCTCTTGCTAAGGGCTTGTGAACTACAGTTTGGCATCAAGTGATTTTGTCCTGGTTTGAACTCACCGGTGTTCTTTTGTTGGCCTTTTGGTTTTACAGGTGTTGCGGTCGTGTCAAATTGCCACACTTCTATTGCTGCAGTGGACGCAGGGAAGAAACTGGTGAGAAAAGTTAGATAGAATTCTAGGTTCCAGAAATGTAGTATTCCAGCAAATCTTCTGGGACTGATTGAAGGTGTAGCTTTTGTACTCAGTTTGAGATGAACTTCAGTTCTTATTTTCATCTCTAAGCCATATTGAATCCAATGAAAGTTTCTTATATTTAACAATTTGTATCAATGTTTCCAACCTATCAGCCCATGAACAAAATCTCAATAAGTAGAAGACTTCTGGAAGGATTTGTGATTTGCAGAGGTTATATGGATTTGATGAACATATATCTAGTACTCTTGATGAAGTCACTGCTAAATAAATATGATGTTCTTGAGGCAGTCATGGCATCATCTTGATGTAGAGGTAGGCTTGATTAGCAAGGGCAGGAGGCCGGGAGCACTAGGAAAGGTTTTGTCTGGGGAGTTGTATGTCCCGACTCCCGGTGTTGGGATCGTAAAGAACCCACATTAGTGAAGAGCTTCACCTATAATCATGCAGATTACAAATTGCTCTGTAGCAGTCACAATATCTATGCAGTCCAAGAGCTTCACCGTCGGCAAGAGTCCCATCCACCGCCCCACCGTATGTAAGAGTAGCTGGCATGACCCAGAGGCAGAAGCTAAGCTAGCGATTCTGCAGCTCATTTGGTTAGGACGAGCCGTAGACTGTATTAGAGGTGAAACAAGGTCACACCTGTGGGCTCTGGTATAACTCAATGCATCATTCTCAATCTGCATGGTTATGATGATTTTATAAGGCATTGGTTAAGTTTGAAAGCTTGAGTAAACAGACTCTAAGAAGGCGGGACTGATTGGGGATGGAAACACTATTTGGTTGGTTACTGATTCGTTTTTATACGGTAATGATTATTTTTTATCATACTACTAATCACTAACACAAAAAAAAAATGTGAACCCGTTTTATATATGGGAATAGATATTAATAATCCCTCGCCTACACAATAATGACATATATGAAACGTGTTCACACAAATTTTTCTACTAAACACAAAAACTACTGCAATCTCATATCCTTAGTTTAGACGGAGTAATCAACTAAATTGATTTAAAAAAATTTTATGGCCAAAAAATAAAAAGAAAACCAACAATGCTCAAGTCTCAACCTGGGATATTTTGGGAACAAACCAACAAAGGTCTAATAATAATAAACAGCGGTTCATTCGAAAAAAAAGGCCATCCTTTTTCCATCTTTTGTCTGGCTGAGGAAGCTCAGTTCTGCTCTGCGTCTCTCCCACTCTCCCTCTCTCCACAACAAGAAGTTCGTATCTCATCTCGAGTTTCCTATTTCATAGCCCGTCGAATTTCCTCCTTTTAAGGTAACTACCCGCTCTCTTTCTCTCCTCTTTTAAATCAATCTCTCATGAAATATAATTGTCTGATATGAGTAGAATTTTGCTGACTTTTCTGCCAAATGTTAAGTCACTAGTCAAGTATTTGACATGACTACATTCACTGCAATCAACATAAATTGAGTAGTATTAGAAGCAGAATTATGTCACTCACTCGCTCATACAGACAGAGTTTTATGTAAATGGATATGAGTATTGATTGAATAAAAAGGAGGACATTAGTGAATAGTGAATGAGCTCATTATAACTTGGATCATCTTAGTTCAGTCAAATAACTTAATCCTAGCATGTACAGTTTTCGTTCTACTATATTGCATTTCCTTACTGAAATATGATAGTGATGAGGCAGTACTTTTGTTAATGTCAGCCTTTAGAGACCTGGCTTAAGATAAGAGCATACTGTCTTGCCTGCTTAGTATAAATCAGCTAGAAGCAATGACTGCAGTATCATCTACGTTCTCTGCAATAAATCTGATATGCGGATGCAAAGGTCAACATGCATTTCACCAAAGATCTAGTCCCGGTTCTTCATCTAAAATCTCGGTTACCAACCAGTCAGGAAGGAGAAGTAAAGATGCCGTAATTCATGCTCACAGAATAGCTCGTCAATTTAGAGTGTTTGCTAAAACAGAAGGCTCAGCAGACTCGAGTAAATCTGAGGAAAAAATCCCTTCTTGGGCTAAGCCTGATTCTGACGAGCCTCCTCCTTGGGCTCGCGGTGAAGCCAAGCAGAGCAGTGCTAGCGAGAGTGTTGAGGTCCCCTTTTATGTTTATTTGCTGGCATCGGCTGTGACTGCGATAGCTGCTGTGAGCCATCTTCCCGTTAATTACCAAGTTTCTATTTCTATGACTTCTTTGCTTCTCACATTGGGAGATAACTCTCTCTATGTCTTGGCAGATTGGTTCAATTTTTGAGTATGCAAATCAGAATCCTGTTTTTGGACTCTTGAATTCAGATAGTGCCTTTTATGCTCCTGTACTGGGGTTCTTCGCAATCACCGGAGTACCAACATCGGTATGCTTCTGTGTCTCCTCTTTTTCAGAATGTGAAGTGAAGTTGATGTGTGATTAGTTAGTAATGAGCTGTTTGTCAATCAACTTATAACAAGTTTTTGTGCAGGCTTTCTTGTGGTACAAATCTGTTCAAGTTGCCAATAAGGAGGCTGAAGAACAGGATAGGAGAGATGGCTATGAATAAGGACGAGAGTTGGATTTAATATTCACATTGTTCACCATTCTATATTGAACGATGATTATCGAATATCTGTCTGTGTGTCTGACTATTAAGAATGTTTACACTCACTGTATCTGCAATTGTTGTTGCACTTACTTTTCTTCACAGTAGATAGCAATTGTAAAACTTTGAAAATATAGACGTGCAGCTTTAAAGCACCAACACCAGTTGACACCCGCTGCAATGTTAGCCCAGAATGTGATTTCTGATGAAAGAAATACCAGTTTAAGGTCACTCCCTTAAAAGTGATTTGTGGTCAGACCGGGGTGCAAATCTAATAGACTCACGCATTCGTGTTCACTCGAGAGTACGGTGTTGGAGCAACATAGTCAAAACTCGGAAATGGAATCCTTCTTCTTCTCTCTTACTGTACAATAGATTGTACGCAAGTGGCTACCATGCATATATAGCCACTAATTAAACTCAACCCCATGGATAACATTAGGTAAAAGATACATAATTCATGTAATTGTCACAATAAATTGTGTTAAAACTCCCGTGAGCCCTTTGAAATTATTCCAAAAAAAAAGATTGTGAATCAACAACAACGTAACGATGAAAAGAAAGTTATTGTATGTATACCGAGTATACTCTACAACATTACTTTCATAATTGAATGTACTAAGTTATTTGAATTAATAATCTTACTCTCCAGGTTTATTAGTTTATCTTTAAAATACTATTAGTCACATTGTAAGTACTATTAATCATTCGTCAATCTATACTATTAGTCAGTACCACATGTTGTTAGTCACAACCATTCCTATTAGACACCCAATGTAAACTTATATTAGGTGTACCAAAGGTTATTAATGTCAAATGTAGATGTCATATGGGATGAAAACTTTTCTTGTCAATATTCTTAAATTGATATGTATTTTGGATTTTTGATGCCTCCACCGCTCCACGGATCCCCGATTTTCTTCGTACCCACTTTTTACATATTACAGGTTGACTACAAGTTTCTTTCATGTAAGGCCACCCCAATATAAAAATCAAATGTGGGCAAAAAATTAATTGTTTCAATTTTTATTTGGTTCTACTATTTCTTCCAAGCTATTGTGACCCCTGTAAGAGGGGTCACTCGTGCAGTCGCTCTCAAGTAACAAAAAACCAATGACATGCTATTATTAATTGATTTGTGAGGTTCATAAAATATGAATCATATGATCATAAGATTGAGACCAAAAAATTATGATCATAAAACTGATTATTATCTAATGGAATGGCTGCTATTAGCGTCTATCCCGGATCATTCCAAAAGCACAGAAGCTAACTTCTCGGATAATTCCATAAGCGGTAAGCAAACTGTGAAAATGAAGTGTTAACTACTACTCGTACTAAATAAACTAAAGGATTAGAAACATGCATGTAAGGATTGATTAAACTAGCTAGAAATCAATTAAGAATACGAAGAATTATCAATGATAAGTCCGCGTACAATCTGGTTGTCAAACACTTCCTATGATCTATATATATGCGTAACTCTCGGCTGCTTAAACTTAAACCCAAGTAATTTAGACCAAAAAACATTAGAGCACACAATTACATACTCCGCATATAGCTATAAACCCAAAAAATCTTTAAAAAGGGCAGAGAATGGCATGGCAAAAGTACTACCTTGACATGATTTTGGTCCCTTCTGGTTTGTTGATCATCGCTGCCTATCATATATGGCTATGGCATAAGGTTATAAATGAGCCTCGTGCTACCATTATTGGGACGAATGCAAGAGGACGACGACAATGGGTTGCTTCTATACAAAAGGTAAATAAAGCATAATGTTTTAAATAAACTGTGTTTCTTTGTGTATAATGGACCCTAAGTACTTGAAATCACTAAGTGGGAATTCCTAGCTATCTAAGGTTTAATTTGCCATCCAATTCCTTTTTATATATTGGACCTCAAGTACTGAAAATAATCACTAAGCTAGCTATAATGTAAGGTCACTACGTTCTGATACACAATGCAATCTCGATCACTCTAAACGTGCAATCTATTAATTCGGTCTTAGATCGACGTAGACTGAGTCGGATGCCTTTACTGTCGAAGGTAGTAAGGTAAAGTCAATAACAAATGCCCTTAATCCGTTCTTTTTAAATCAAAAAAAAATAATGAGACTCCTTGGCTTATTACATGATTAGTTCACTTATTTTTTTGGTAATCAAACATGATTAGTACGTTCACTTAGAGTATAGTAAAACGAACACAACTTATCATGTTCAGCTTGATGACTATTGAACTATATTGCAGGACAACAGCAAGAACATTTTAGCCGTTCAAACCTTGAGGAACGTCGTCATGGCAACCACACTAATGGCCACCACATCCATCCTTTTATGTTGCGGTGTAGCTGCCATCCTAAGCAGCACGTATAGCATCAAAAAGCCGCTCCATGATAGCGTCTATGGGGCAAATGGAGATTTCATTATGGCCCTCAAATATGTCACCCTGCTCCTTATTATCCTGTTCTCATTCTTATGCCAGGCTCTCTCAATTAGATTCACAACGCAAGTCAATTTGCTAATTAACATACCACTAGTCGAAGACATTAATATTGGAAGAGCAAGTGCTCCAGGTTATGCTGCTGATTTATTAGAGAAAGGATTTATGCTAAACATTGCTGGAAATAGGTTGTTTTTTGCCGCATTGCCCGTGTTGCTTTGGATCTTTGGGCCTATTCTAGTTTTCCTTTGTAGTGTGGCCTTTATACTCGTGCTTTACAATCTGGACTTTGTGTTCGATGAAGAAAAGGGTAATAGTTCGGACAAAGGGAATAAGCATCACCAGGTGAATAATACGGATAGTTTCTTGTCCATGGCATGATTATTAATGACATAAAAGATCGGAAGTTCATATGAAGAATTGATCAATTTTTTCTTCATTTCAAAATGAAGGCCACGTGACTGATAATCTGCTATTTTAGTCACTGAACTCCAATCAAGAAAACGTTACAGTTCTGGACTTCTGGTTGTCCAAAATTTTGTCAATTGAGTACGGAGTATATATGTTAATTTCTCCAAAAAAAAAAAAAAACATAGAATTGGTCAAGAATTTGAAGGAAATCTCTGGTTCTTATACAACCCTGTGTATAACTGTTTATTTCAAATCATTTTTATTAACTTAACACTTTCAGTTTGGTTTGGTTTGGTTTGTTTCAACTTCTTAATTATAAAAATTGGTTTGGCCAATATTACGAACATCGACGTAATTGTGCAACACCACTCACCAGTACACCACCAACTATTTTCTTTTTTTTTTTGGTAAGCTACAGAAAGCTTCCTATAATCACTAGACCAAATCATAACATCATACACAAAACTGTCACCAACATTATCAATTCTTCTAGTTGGTGTCAAGACTCTTCTGCAGTAGCCGGAGTCTGGAACAAAATTGCTTTCCATGTCAATATGTCATAATCATGCCACAAAAAACGATGGTTCAACCGTTCAAGTGTGTAATCTGACATACCAAAGTGCCGTTCTTAAAAACGACCGATTTATACCTAGGAATCTAGGATACAGGATTGGAACAACAACATAGCTTGCTCCCAAAATTTAGAACCTGCACATTTTGTTAAAGAAGGTTTCATTGAGAACAAAAGGGCTTTACACTAGACAAGTGCAGAATGCGCTCAAACAACTCCCAAAAAGTGAAAAAACATGAGCACACCATCCACAACGTCACAAGGGATACAACAACGTCACAAGGGATACAACAACTCTACAAGAAAACTACGTAACACCATCTGCTAATTAGTTCACCTTCTCCTACCACATGATCTATCCAACTTGTTGAGACTAGATTCCATGCTTCCCATATGCTTTATTGTCGACTATATCAAACAAGTGATTTCTAAAGAACGCTGTGTTATCCATGACCACCAAAAGACACCTAGTTCGCCACAAACTCACACGCTCAGCAAGATCCCTTGAGTGAACATACACAATACAGCAACAGAGTTGGAAAAAGCATAGCATCATCGTCAAATGTACGAAGTTGTAATTTTATCATTATGTTACGTACTCATTTTATTCCCAACAATAGGAATTCGTCTTTCATTCCCTGTTTCACGTTACCCATAAGGTGAGACAAGGCTCTCTGTGTATGTCACACCAATACGAAAATCACCAGGAATACCATTGACCACAATATCCTTAACGGTCTCGTTTTTAAAATCATATCTCACCAACTTCTCATCAGCTGTTGTTTCGTTTTTAACCAACACCACTTGTTCTTCCCCCAATTGACATAACGGTCTGAATTTCTCCTCCTCAGGGTCTACAATCGTGAATCTAGTCCAGGACTCCTGGATGCCGTACTCATTCATCACCCAAACGCCAATTCCCTTATTATCGATTTTCTTCGGAACCAAGCAAAGGCACCCTCCAAACAACTTAAGCCTATAGAACTGATACTTACTCCCATCAAACTTAGGGAGAGGCACCTCATAGACCTTCTCATTACTCAAACTAAACGCTATTATAATACAACAACACTTCCAAGCATCATAAGCAAGCCAATGAATGCACCCATCAACAAACACGGCTGAAGTTAGAAACGGAATAGTGAGAGTGTAAGGGGAGATGTTAACCCATCTCCAAGCGCCACTCTTAACCGAAAAGACACTAAAAAGCGTCCCAGAATCGCTAGTAACAAATTCCTTCATATTTATACTAATAAGCTTAAAATCATCCCGAACCTCATCATACCCAAGTCCATAGAAATTATAAGCAGCTCCTGAACCGCCGTGTGCAAACGGCGAAGGGGAGACAGACCTTATCACTCCAGTAGCCGGGTTCATCAGCCAAACTTTCCTGTCCGCATTCGAATACGAAAAATCCTTACTCGAAACTAAGATCAACCTATCACAGGATGCACTTACGTTGTTTCTCCACTTCTCTACAACTTTGTAGGGAAACTTAAGCTCTGCTGCCCAGCAGCTAGGCGTTTCGTTGAACAGTGAATCAGTAGGGACAGAGAACAATGCTCCATCATGTTTAGAAATCAAACTAAGTAAATGGGTAGGGTTTTTCCGGGTTAGTTTGAGATGGGTTTTAATGAAATGGGGTTGGGTTAAAAGGGCTAACCATGCCTTTGATACGCACCGCCACCGGCCCACAGCTTTCGCTGGTAGACGGTAGACGATGTCTTCTATGATTTCCTGGGGAAGGGAAGGCAGTTTTCCCATGTGTTGTTGATCAATACCAATTAAATCACCTTGTAATATACTTACAAACCAACTAACTAAACATAAACAACAGGGAGCAAAGGAAAAACAAACACCCAAAGAAGAGCCCTCTTAACTCACCTACATTTCCTTTGTGCGTTGTTACTTTGTATGTGTTTTTGTTGAGTCTGGCTGGCTGGCTGGCTGGCTGGCTGGCTGGCTGCTGCCTCTATTTGTTTGCTCTCGGCTACTTTCTGGTTTCTGTCTGCCTCCAACCCCCTTCAATTAATATGTGTTGCCTTTAGAGTTTAGGACTTGAGCCCCTTTGCTACTCCCTCTTTCACATTTGCACAAGAATAATGAAACCTACAAATTAAATAGACATGTTTATCCTTTATTTTTATATAACTAATGAATAATGATTAATTGAAATTTTATATGAGTAATTTGAATTCTCCGTCTAATAAGAGTTTGTGTAAAACCGTTTTATATGGTTTTGTGTAACAGGGGTCAATATTGTGTAGGCGAAGGTTTATTATTGTGTGTTTGAGTGGTCATTAATACCCAGTCTCCTACAATAAACGGGTTCACACAATTTTTTTTCCATAAAAGTTTGAGGGTTCTAAAAAAAAAATAAGTTTGCAAAAAAAATTGTGTAAACCATTTCATATATGGGACTTGGTAAGGAAGGGTTTCGTGCCAATACACTCGGCTAATACTTGCTTAAGAAAATTGCTAAGTAAACCTTATAGTACTTCATATTTTTAGTGAAGTTGTTAAATACTTCAATGCAACAATGGATCAATCTCGAACAACCTTTCTATTTTCTTAAACGGGGGTAAGATTGCGTACATCCCGACCCCAGAACACCCCGGTGGCCAATTGAATTAGGATTACAATCTGTTTGTTATTGTTGTTCAAAGAGTGGTGTACGGTGTTAGATATATCTGGTATACGATATAATTTAATAAGTTTTTCTCATATTTTAGAGGAGTACAAATGCTTAATTCTGATCAAAAAGAGTTTATAATAATGTCAATAAAACTACACTTTTCCATATACCAAAGAACAAAAGGCAAATGGAGAGAATTCCACTTAATATAAAAGTCGTTAAAGAGTCTAGTATTGAGTTTAAAGTCACTTTAAAATTTACTTCTAAAACAATTTTTATTTTCACTTTATTGTATTTATTACATGTGAAAACATGGAAACACCGAAATGACTTCAATTGAAGCAATCAATTATCAATCATACTTGCTCTACAATACTGATACTTCACATTAAAGTGAATCGGATAAACCCAAATATGCAATAATTCATCTTCAACCAAAACACTTCCTAACAAAATACGACAAATAAAAACCCCCATAAAGTAATCACAATTGTTTACGTTTCAATCAAACCATATCATTTCAGCATCTCTTTTTTTCCTTTTCTTTGACAACAATTATTATTTACGTAACTATTTAAAAAACCATATCCAATCACATCACAATAACACACGTATATATAAACAACCCACACATCATTTGATCATCTCTTCCTTTTCTTCTTCCGCTGACACTCTTTTCTCAACCTTAAAAAAAACATTAAATTATATCAAAAAAAAAGTAAGCATCAATGACTTCTATCAAGCTCAAGGCCACCCCATTGCCAACCCACAACCAGCACAAAACTCGGTCACTCACCGGGTTGACTCGGCCGAGTCGGGTCTCAATGAGGGCGAGTCGGACCGAGTCAGGTGGGTCAGAGCCTGATCTCACCGTGAAGGTAAATGGGTTGACGATGCCTAACCCGTTTGTGATCGGGTCGGGCCCACCGGGTACCAACTACACTGTGATGAAAAGGGCCTTTGATGAAGGTTGGGGTGCTGTTATTGCCAAAACTGTGAGTGATCATCTCTGTTTTTTAAAACAATTGTTTTTTTCTTCTCATGCTTAGCAATATTGTTATTATTTGTGGTGCATTGTCATTTTAGTATGGATAGATTATTAGTAGATAAGTAGTTTTGTTTGATCTCTGTTCTTGCAACGAAATTTGGTTCGGTTTAGATCGGCTAATTCAATTATCACAAAAAAAAAAGGTGAACCCGTTTCATATATGAGACTAGGTATTAATGAAAACTCGGGTAGTCATTAATAACCCGTCGAGTAAAAAATTAATGACCCTCTTCACCCAGTCTCGTATAAAGAAAGACGAGAGGGTAGAGGCGCCATTGTCTTGGACTGAAATGACCTGATTGAACCGAAACTCCTAAATTGGACTTAATACTAATTGTGAAGAAAACTTTTGGACTGAAATAAGTCCTGAAGAGCGGTGCCTATTGCCTAAGGAGTGAATGTGGGTATTAAGGAGAAAGCATATTAGAAAAAAAACTTCAAAAACAGAGCAGAAATTTTTAATTTGTAGATGGCCATTTGAGATTTAATGGTATTCCGGGTTCAATGACTGCTTAAAACAGCTCAATTGTGTGGATACCGTGAATGGTAGAACCTGAAGACAGACTTATTGATTCGGAGATTAGTTTTCCAAAGTTTAATATGCTAATTTTTTTTTGTTGTTGTTGTTGATCACATTGCATAAACGACCAACCAAAAAAGAAGAATAAAAGAAATGGAGAACCGAAAAGCATTCAGACTTTTGTGTGGGGTTGGAGAGGGTAAGAAGTGCTTAAAATTACCCTTGTTTAGTCCTAACCAAATGCATTCTTAATAATGGTGGCAGGTTATGTACACTAGTAGTAGTCGTGGTGTTAGAAGAACTGGAATTTGGTCAAACTTGTTAGGAGTAGTCTCTGGGAAACCGGACTCATGAGAAAAGCAAATTTCTAGTGTTGTCTTATTTTTTTTATGCTTTTGACCATTCGGGGTGGTTAAAAATAAAACCCGTAAGACACTTTAAAAGGTCTTCCTCTAGAGGAACCCCTAACATAACTTAAGGTCTTTGAACTGTTTCTCTATTATACCCTTGTCATTGAGGTGAGTACTTTGAATTCATAGGACCACTGGAATGATAATTTGGATAAGCCTGTTTTATATTAGGTTACCAGCTGCTAACAGACATAGTTGATAACATAACTATTATTATAACTATAGTTGTTGCGATGGCGCTGTTGGAACCATGATTTTTTAGAAGTTCTGCTGTCTGTAGCATGATATGGTTTATATAAAGATGCTTCTTTTTTTGTCAATCATACCATTTTGAGCTGTTGAAGCAATTATTTTGCATGTATGGTCTGAATAATGTTAGGTCTGAGATTCTAAATAATTAGACACAACATTGTAATTAATATAATACTCCCGTTCAATAATGAGATTTGTAACCAGCTGTTGACTTTCATGTATGTGTGTGTGTAGTTTAAGTATGGATTATCCAGTGAATATTCAATTCCAATCCCATTATTGTAATGTAATTGTTGGATTTTTGTCACTGTCTTGGGTATAGATCATATCAATGGAGTGTTAGTGCTTTTTCTTAGGTCGGGGGAGGGTGTGTGTGGAAGAAAATACCTGCTCGGCTGTGGCGTTTTGTGTACCTTTTATATACTCTTTGCATCAGAAGCCTTTCTGTCAATGCAAGCCTTTGATCCGTAAATTTATTTCAACCAGGTTTCTTTGGACGCTGCAAAAGTTATAAATGTCACTCCTCGCTATGCTAAGCTCAAAGTAGGAGTCAATGGTTCTACAAAAGGACAAGTAATTGGATGGGAAAATATTGAGCTCATCAGTGACCGCCCTCTTGAAACTATGTTGAAAGAGTTTAAGAAGTTGAAAGAGGAGTATCCAGATAGAATTTTGATTGCCTCAATCATGGAGGAATATGAAAAATCTGCCTGGGAAGAGCTCATTGATCGATGCGAGCAAACTGGCATTGTAATATTTCTATGCACATTCTCTGGTTGGGTGGTGGTTGCATAACGATAGCCCTAAAGAAAATCTAATATGTTTTCCTGTCTTTTTGTTCCAAGGATGCATTTGAAATCAATTTCTCGTGTCCTCATGGCATGCCAGAGCGTAAAATGGGTGCTGCTGTGGGAAAGGACTGTGCTATGTTAGAGGAGGTTTGTGGTTGGATAAATGCCAAAGCTACTGTTCCAGTATGGGCCAAGATGACGCCAAACGTAACTGACATCACTCAGGTACGGTTTCTTAAAGTACTTGTCAGGAGTGGATCAAGAACAATGTTGTTAATGTTTTTTTCTTTTGCCCGGATACTTTTTGCAAATGAAGGCGATTGGCCATTAGTTTTTTCCCGCCTAAATCTTGTTATTCATTGAGAGTTAGCTTCTCTGCAGACCTAGATGATGCACACATATATCAGTACTATTGAATGAAATTATGTTCACTGCTAATATGGTGACTCTTTTCCATGTATTCAGCCAGCAAGAGTGGCTCTTAATGCGGGATGTGAAGGAGTTGCTGCCATCAACACAATTGAGAGTGTCATGGGAATTAATCTCACTACATTACGACCTGAGCCTTGTGTCGAGGGGTTAGTATTCTGTTGTAATCCATTGTAGTGTGTGTGTTAGCCAAAGTTTCAGAACCATTTGGGGTCTGTTAGGTTTTATTGCTAATGTCTTTCCCCGTGTATGCAGATACTCAACACCCGGTGGATATTCATCAAAGGCAGTACATCCTATTGCTCTTGCAAAAGTGATGAGCATTGCCAAGATGATGAAGTCAGAGTTTAATGAGGAACTTTCCTTATCTGGCATTGGAGGTGTTGAGACTGGTGATGACGCTGCTGAGTTTATTCTTCTTGGAGCAAATACTGTCCAGGTTTTCTTCAGTGATCTTTTTCCAAATTATATTATCTTCTATTGCTTCTTCCTGTTTTGTGTACGGCTTTTGTACCATCTAATATGCCACAACATATCAGGTGATGGGAGGGTGGTAGAGGGGGAGTATGGGAGTGTTTCTGTAGGAAAAAATGAGTACTTGTATTGTTACTAATACAAGCTATGCATATGAGAACTGGCTCTTGGAAAGTTTTCAGCTAGTTCCTGTGCCTTCCGATCCCTCTACGAATCACCTTATGTCACCAAATGATTGCAGAACATTGTTATTGTTGTGCCTGCAGATTCAGAGTGGGTGACTTTAAAAAAAAACTTTAGTAGCTCCTGATCAAGAATCAGATTAAAATTCTTTGACTATTATGCTATGCTATTCTCTCCAGAAAAATTCCCCTATCGTGGTCTATCTTGTACACCCATTTCTCTTTCTTCAATTTGTAATACCAATTTCCCCTTTCTGATGTTTCACATTGCAGCTGAACACTATTCTCAGACTTTCTCCTGTGTATCTAAACAGACTTCTAGCTTTTTTCTGCTGTCAGTCGATTCTCATTCACTTTTTTTTGTTTCTGCTGTGGTATGGAGTTTTCAGTTTTAGGATTTCTATCAATACACTGAAAGATAGTTATCGAGATAATTTTCACAGAAGTGCATGTCGTCGTCTTTCTTATTGAAGAACAATTTGATCGTCATGTAACAACATTATTAACTTAAAATCTTCTGTACCGTATAGGTCTGTACGGGTGTAATGATGCACGGATATGGTATTGTCAAGAAATTATGCTCTGAGCTGAAGGACTTTATGAGAACACACAATTTCTCGACAATTGAAGAATTTCGAGGGTACATCCTTATGATTGTAAATTTCTGTTGTGGCTTTCTAGTTCAAGAGGCTAACTCATTTTGTTCTGCAGGGCATCTTTACCATATTTCACAACACACACAGCATTGGTACAGATGCAGCAGGAAGCCATCCAGCAAAGAAAAGCACAAAGAAAAGGTTTGGCGTCTGACAAGGACTGGACTGGGGATGGCTTTGTGCAAGAATCTGAAAGCATGGTTTCAAATTGATGCATGCTCATGTAAGTTTAAATAAATCCTGCATCACAATATGTCTGTTTTTTTTTTTTGGAGGGGATAGAAGCTGGATTGTCATTAAACTCATTATTGTTGTTTGACACCTCTAATTGTGAGAAATTCTCTGCAACGATTATGAAAATGCATAGCCGATACCAGTTTCAGTTCTTTAGTTCTGACCACTGAAACTAGTATTGACAAATTGCCAATCACAGCTTAGCCTTCATCATCCAGAAAGAAAATCTTAAGTTGTGTCACTTTTATTTTGTTTGCAGTTCAGGAGAGCTAGTTGTACATGAAATCCTTCTGCAGAAAGCTGTGGAGCAATTATCTCTGGATCGTAGATGAAAAGGGCGCACACAGTCACAGCTTGTGACACCACAGAGATCATACTTAGGAAAACATTTACGAAATTTATTTAAATTAAATAAGGGATACTTCTCGTCCCAACTGTTGATAGGAATGTAAACAATCACAACGTGTACAGTTACGAGACTTCGACGGGATATTTCATATTTGTCCTTTTCAAGATACATTCATACATTTCAATCTTTGCTTTCATTTAGACCACATGGTTCAGTGAGCCTACACTTGCAGGACCATGTAAGAGGGGCATCACTGAAGACTTTCAGAAAGCACTCGAAAAAGAGTGTTTTCTAGTTTGAACCTAGTTCAACATATACGCTTCTCCCTTTTTCCATGGATTTGTTCTCGTTACCTAACCTCATTTTCATAGGACTAACACTGCGTGACAATATGCACGTCAAACCCAAATAAAAGAAATAAACATGATCTATATAGGATATAGGTCTCGCTGCAATTGGTTGTTCAATATCATGATGTCACAATACAGACACTAGCTCTATCTAGCCGAGCAAATACAAAAAGAAACAACAAAAGTCTCTTTCAGGACAAGAGCATAGTCTCAAGATCAAAGTAACGTGGCGTCACCACCATAATCTCTATTTTTCAGGCACAGATGCAACATGATGCAATTACAGCTTCTTGTATCGCTTTTCAACCTCCTCCAAGTTTTGAACGTCCTTGTACAATTTGCAAATGCGATAGATGCACCTACATTCATACCCGACACAGGAAAATTAACATGTGATATCAAAAACATATAACCAACAATTTATTTAAGTTGGTGATGCACATACCAGTAGAGAAGGCAGGCTGTAATACACAGGATCACGTTCCTCTGTGATTTATAGAGCTGCCAGAAACAAGCATGACAGTTAACTTCAAATATTTAAAAAAAAACAAGATAAGAGGAAAGACGAACTGCTCAAGATGAAAACCAAGAAAGAGCAGACTATGCATGCAATATGGAACTCTAAATTGAAAATAGAAAAATAGGACTCAAATCAGAGACTGGCAACCATTCATTCATTATCATCACACTGCAGTACACTCCTCAAAATAAAATTAAAAAAACTCAACAATTATAGACAGAAGATCAAATCAACTCGATGACAATATCATCAGTGTTATGACTAAACAAACATCATTAGACTTCCTCACTCTGATAAAGAATCAATAACAACTTAAAATCTAGAAGTGAATATGCTTAGCCAGAGCAGCTGGTTGATATGGATGCTTTTATGGCAATATCAGAGAAGATAGAAAAGATAAAGAGGAAGTAGGGAGTACTACAATAAGTTCTCTTTATTGTATAGTATCTTTCCTTCAGTTCCTAGATTACTCTTGCAGTAGGATTAGTATAAGGATAATTAGCTAAGGGATCTTTAATTGAGGATTGTTCCTCTCATAGCAGAGATCCTATACAGCGTCTTCCTCGGTCATTATCGGCATATAATACGGTGTCATTTTTAGGGAATAAAAACAACAAATTACTCTCAAGAGAAGTTGAGTCGGGGGCTCTATGAAGGACGAGTCTGTCTTCCCTTCCCTGCAATCTAAACACATTCTCTGGGATAAAAACCCATGACTAGACCCTACCCAAAGGGGTTCATATCACTTGGTATCATGCTAGCAGTTTCTAATGTAATGCTTCACACTCAGGGTGTCAAAAAATCTTCTGGGATAAGGCTACTTGCATTCTTCCCCCACCTTACCAAAAATGTAAGTTGACACCAACTGTATGGCAACATGAGGATGATAATTCCTTTGTTCAAATTATACCCAAACAGTAGACCAAATATTAATCAGACATGTAATATGTCACAAAAATTAAGCATTTTGAGTGCTTCTCGCAGCTATAACTGCAATCCATATGGTAAGATCAATATGGATCTTCCTAAACAAGACATTGCCACAAGATCCTCAGCAGCCTTCCAAACCAGGTTATCTCCTATCCTTTCTACATTGCTAGTCCTTCAGCAATGACTGTAGGGAAGCACCTGTGTAGCTAATTCCATATTCAACATAACCAAAACCATCAGTCACTGGATACTTGAAAGCAGTAGGAAGGCTTCAAAACAACATCCGCCATCCAGACGGCAGACCTAGGTGTACTACAGATACTAATCTGAATGGCCACTAGAGAAAGCAGTAGGAAGCCTTCAAAACAACATCCTATAGCTTCATCCACTCGTCTCAAGAAGGTTGCAAAGTGATGCCATAGCCAAAAATCGTACCAAAAAGTCAAGACAACGCCACAAAAGAGAAACCTACAGATCAAACCACCATCATTTCCACTCCAGAAGCAATCAAATAAACAACCACAAACTACTGACTAGTTGTTACCAGTTCCACACTTATATTGACTCCAGATGTATTCGTGTTTAGTCTTGGATTCTATAGCTAGGTCATAGGACTGTAGGGTAAGAGGCCCCCC
>ONZK01000563.1:25519-44055 GCA_900322385.1 Pharnaceum exiguum
TCTAAAACGAGCTCTCCTCCGCACCCCCTCCTCTCTTCCATCTACAAATTCATTTCCCGGAAAGACTTGTATCTCACCCAACACTGAAATCCTCAATCATGATTCATGACCTTACTCCCATCCAATCTCAAACCCTCCCAATTGAGGTCTCTCTTCTCTGCTCATCCATCTCCCCCTCCTTGACAAACTAATCAATATGTCATAGCAACACTCATCTGCTTCTCAATCTGAATTCTTATTTTTTTATTAAAAAAAATATAAAGGGAAAATTTGAGTAATAATGTCTGAAATCGCAATCAAAAACTAAGAAAATAAACTGTTAAAACCCCATTATCCCATGTAATTAATTAATAACTCACAGATTTTGGCAAAACTAAATCAAATCATTGAATCTAACTAAAATCACTAAAATAACATACCATACCCATCTAACAAATAATTAAAAAGAAAAGGCAATAACAATAATAAAATGAGAAATAAATTACCGCTTTCTCGTAACGATCTCTCTCGGTAGCAGTGCAGACCTCAGTAGTACAGGTCAGACGGTGCTCACTCTTCCAATAAATATCTGAACCAAACAAATAATCATCAATTCATTTATTATTATTATTATTAACCGATGAGATCAAATAAAAACAAGAAGGAGGGAGAGAGAGAGAGGGTAAAGGAATAGTACGAACGAACCGAGGAGCTGGAAGGCGGCAAAGGGGACAATGAACATGAGAGGTTGGAGAGAGAGTGAAATAAGAGAGACGAGGCGTGACTTTATCAGCTTCGGTGATGGGAGTGTTAGGAGGACTGCTATGCCCACCTCGAAGGCCACGATGTAGGTTAGGATCATCCATTGCAATGCCATCTTTCTTTTTTCGGTGATTTGGGTTGTGGTTGATTGCTTTCTCTCTCCTCCCCGGTCACTGTTTAATGAGCTTTGTGACGGTCACGGTGGGAAGGACGGAAAAAGGGTAGGACAATAAATAACTTATGACGTGGCAAATTTTATGGTTGTGTCATTATGTGCTTCATAATTTTCTGCCACACGGGTCAAGTTTGGCTCTGCTTTGTTCGTCTCGTTGAAAGCTTAACTGTTTTTGAACTTAATTGAAAAAAACTGAATTTAACTGGAAAAACTGAATTTAATTGGAAAGAACTGAACTTAACTGAACTGTAGTAAATTATAACTACACAAATAACTGGAAAAAACTGAACTTAACTGAAAAAAACTGAACTTAACTGAAGTTAACTGAAAAAAACTGAACAAAACAGAGCCAAAGTAACTTTTTGAAAATTTCACCATTTTATTTAAAAAGTTACTGGGTTTTTTTGGGTCGGGTTACCGGGTTGAAGTTGTTTTCTGCGAGTTCGGGTCGATGTGTATTATTTTGCAGGTTAGAGATATGATATATATAAACATAGATTTGGGTGATGTTTCGTAATATCAAGTTAACTTGTGTCGATTTTTTTACAGGTCGAGTCGGATCGTGTTTTGGGTTGGGTCAAGATTTAATGGTCTAAGTGCATGAGCCGAGTCGACTTAATATAACACTGACCTCACTTGAGGCCTTGGGGGCACCCTAATATGTGATTATGAATGGGAAGATAAAAACTTGTGTTAACTCATTTTATATATGAATGAACCGGAGTCACACCGATTTTTATTTCACACGGCGTCTCCTAATCTTATTTCATTTTTTTGTATTTTGATTCGGAAAATGCTTTGGTGTGTCAGGACACTGTAGATTAATACTCGTAGTACTATACGACTGTCCACCAAATCACCAATTGACAATCTGCGATTGACATGTTAGGCAGTGAAATATTTTCGACTGAATCCTTCGAACCATGAAAATGTCTTAGATCTGTCGTCAATTTACAAGTCTCGTCCACAATCCTTTGAAGTTTACTCCCACTCGCCCATTTCTATGAAGTCCCGCCATTGAAATTACCGGAACAAAAAACACAATTTGAGAGTTCAATTACCTCATTCCTGCAACTTCAATCGGAGTGTCAAGCGTTCACCACAGCCGCCACACAAAAAAGTGAAAAACTGTTGAAGAGCCTAAGAAGTACTCCGTAGTACATAATGTAAAACAACACTTTACTATTGGAAAAAAACGTTGCACAATGCCGCAATTGAAAATAAATGTTGGAATGTATTAAAGGCACGCAACGATACAAATGTGATTTTTGAATTCGGCCTGAGCAGCTGGGAAAAAATAAATTAGAAATACAACCTCAATCACTAATGCTACAAGATCATAGTGTATCATCTTCCCGTTCCCGGCCTTACATTCACATTCAATCCAAGACGGCCCTTATTACCAACGAATATATAGGGAGCTTATTATTCTATACCAAAAATGAATAGCAATTGTCATCAATATCAGGTACACCACGTCCAGACAATGCCTGGAGCTAGAAAAAACAAGGCCAAACAAGCCATCGAAAGACGTGAAAGGCTGCCTGTGCAAGTGCTCGATACTCGTACAAGAAGAAGTACAACAAGGTCCAATCTACAAGAAGGGCGCTGTTGACTTCAAGTGAACTGGGTTGGTTATACAACTGTGGTTCGATCATCTAGTTTCGTCTTCAAGGTTGCGGAAAGCAGCAGCTAGATCATCATACAACTTCTGGAATTTTGCAGTAAGGGTATCCTCTCCTTCAGCAGGGTCCTCAAACTTTTGTGACCTGTATGTAAGATAAGCCACAAAATTAGGAGCTATAGATAGTGGAGCTATAGGACACTGAGAAATTAAACACAGAAACTGCACTCACACTAAGCGGTAAAATAAGTCTCCCATCTTATGTTTGATCAAGCTGTAGGTCACCTTCTGACCATCAGATCCAGCACCACGCTCCACCGCCTGAAATCAGACATGAATATTTCCGAATTGGCATTAGAAAACTTAACTTTCTCATTCTATCAACAAGGTCAATAAATGCATATTTTGGGATTGCCCAGCAGATAATTAACAATCAAAGATGATTTGCTATTTCATGCATATAACAGAGTTACAGAGTCATCCATCATAGTAAGACGGAAGCAATGTTCAGTACACCTTTCTGGCGTATAAACTTATTATAATTCTGAACCCTCTTTTACCCCAAAACTGAAGCACAACAGATCTTTATCCACCATAACAATCCCTTAATCTTAAACCTATGATTCCCAATCCCAATACACTCGAAATCTCAATTAGCTAACAGCCAAAAAATTCAAGAGCCAAAGCATAAAAATTAAACACAACTGTCACAAAATTACAGCACAAAATGAAAACATTCAAGAGCCAAAGCATAAAGTTCACCTGATTTGCCAAATTGTAAAAGTGAATGATGTTTCTCATCATCCAGACTGACTTGTAGAATGGGCAAAATTTGTCATAACTGTCACAAAATTACAGCACAAAATTAGTACAATCATAGAATGAAAAAAAAAAGACAGTACTGAGAAAACACTTTTAGAGGCTTACGGAGTAAAAGCATTTTGTGCCAAGTAATCTTCTCTTAAAAGCTTTGCAGTGTCCAAAGTGATTTTATCAGTCTCAGCCAAAGCGTCTTTTCCAACAAGCTGCAAAAATTAAAGCTCGTTAAGGGTTACTAGAGCAGTAGTCATAAAGACAGAATAAAAGTCTATGCAGTACCTATAGTCTATAGAGGAACCAAAAAGGGAAAAAATAGGGCAGCCTAATCTACGCTATCCTAGAGAACAAAGAGTTCTACACACGCAATCTACCCACACAGTACAGTAAGCTTCTTGAATCTAAGAATTGAAACTGAATAACTTTGTAGACATTGATGAAAATTTGCCCACAAAGTCACATAATTTGTTCTAGCCGACATGCCCAGGGAGGAAAATAGATAAATAACAGATACAAGATTGTTGAAAAAGACATACCTGAACAATTTCATTTAGATCATCTTCTCTCTGCAGTACTTCACGTGCCTTGGTCCTGATGTTGATAAAGTCGGAATCAAATTTATCATAGAAAGATTCCAAAGCCTACAAACATAAAGACAAACTGTAAGCAACCAAACATTGAATTGTACATTTACATCCATAGATAATTACAACAAATCTTGAGATCCTTGGTACATACTGATGTGTACTTCGAGTAGGAAATAAGCCAGTTAACAGATGGGAAATGTTTCCTCTGTGCCAGTTTCTTATCCAAACCCCAGAAAACCTGAAAGCAAGAGAATATGGACGTTAAAGGAAAAGAAAATAGAATAGAGTAGAAGATTGAAATGGTTCCTAATCCCCAAGTCAAATCTGCCAATTACCACAGAAACAAAGAAAAAAAAAGGTTTCATTTTAGACTCTCCCTACATCAGGGCACTTTGAGACGAGAACACAATTCATCTTTAGGAACCACAGTGAAGGACTCATGTGCTGTCAACAGCCAAGTCATTGAACATCTACAATTATGATACAACAACAGATACTCAAAACCAACCAAAGATCCTGACCTGAACGATACTCAGTGTGGCGGATGTAACTGGATCAGAGAAATCTCCTCCAGGAGGAGACACAGCACCAACAATTGTAACACTTCCATTACGTTCTGGGCCACCAAGACATTTAACTTTACCAGCACGCTCATAGAAAGACGCCAAACGAGCAGCCAAATAAGCTGGATATCCACTGTCAGCAGGCATTTCAGCCTACAGATGAGAAGAAAATAAGCAATTATGAGATGAAGCATTTTCTGGACTGGTTAGGGTGTAATCAAGCAAGCTGGCTTCCGAGGAATACAGAGTGTTTTTACAGGTAAATGCCATCCATCAGTTGGATGTTGATAACTCAAAATGAGCACACTGAACATTACACATTCATTTCCTGAGCAGCAAAAAGCTGCTTATTAGAAGTTAAAAGGGTGGTCAGTGCTATTTCTCAAGTTCTTCTCCACAGAAAAATTAACGCCAAAAGAAATTAGGATTATCTGATAACGGTTGTTTCAAACCAAGTAATACAAATAGCGAAAACACGCTAATTCAAGACAAAGGATATGACACAAAAAGAGTAAATTACATGGGTTCCCAGATTCCAAGAGGAGACTTCACTAAGTTCAAAGAGTATTAACACAAGGAATAGATTAAGAGCTCAAACTAGTTCATAAACCCCACACATGCATCCCGTGTAAAAAACACTCAGCTGAAAAAATGGAATCATTGCATCACCAATAAAGCCACAGAGCATATAATATCAAACACCAGTTTTACGAATGTGCGAAATTTTCCAATACATATATAATCGCATTAATGTATGCACAATTTGAAGTCTCTGGACCTCCATGTGAAAGAAGTAAACTGATGCCAAAGAAGAAGAAAAAACAGGATCATTTCTTTGACAAGCAACACATGACCATATAGGCAGTAAAAAGGAATCACAGAAAGCTTAGGGGGATAATCACCAATCGTCCAGAAATTTCACGCAAAGCTTCTGCCCATCGGGAAGTAGAATCTGCCATCATACTGACATTGTATCCCATATCTCTGAAATACTCGGCAATGGTGATACCTGAGAACGAAGAAGCAGAAGACTGAGTCCAGATAACCACTATCTACCTAAAGCACAATTAGATAGGATATGTGGGGCTTCACTTAACAAATCAATCATAGTATCAAAACAAAAGCCCATGACTTGTGCCGAAACACAGTACCTGTGTAAATAGACGCCTCACGAGCAGCCACAGGCATGTTAGAGGTGTTAGCCACAAGGGTAGTACGTTTCATAACAGACTCTTCACGTCCATCAGGCAATGTCATGGTCAATTGAGGGAAATCCATGAGGACCTGAAATGAGGGGGGGAATCGATCACTTTCCAAAGAGGAAAACTACACAAACAATAAATTATTCCAATTCAAACACACACATACCTCAGCCATCTCATTTCCTCTCTCTCCACAACCAACGTATACCACGGCATCAGAATTAGAGTACTGCAAATGGAAAAACAATACTTTGAAAAACAAAAAGTTTATTGCAATTTAAATCAAAGAGTAAACTTGATTGAGCTTTTTACCTTAGAAAGTGCTTGACTAATGACAGTTTTTCCACAACCAAAAGCCCCAGGAATGGCACAAGTTCCCCCAAGAACTGAGGGGAAAAGAGCATCAAGCACACGCTGTCCATAAAAAAATATAGATCAGTACGCCATGAATCCAATAACTTTAGTGACAACAGTGTGAATAGAAAGAATAATATGATCACTGAAATGCTATCTACCTGCCCTGTAAGTAGAGGGGTGTCAGCAGCAAGCTTTGAAGCAACAGGCCTTGGTGTACGAACAGGCCATGTCTGCACAATAAAACATATTTTTTAAAGAAAAATGTCAAGGATATGGGGGAAATGGGCATGAAAAGAGAAGCCACACAGACAATGACAACTATAAAAGAAATTAGAAAGGAGTCCTTAGTCTACCTGAAGCATGGTGAACTTCTTCTTTATACCTTGAAATTCCAATTCAAGGACAGTGTCCTGCAAACAGAGAAACATACACAACAAATTAACAAGTTGGTTGTCAAGTGTCAACGAAAAGCAACTAACATTAAGCAGAACAAGTATCTGGGAGTAGGTGAAAAGTATTTGCTTGACTAACGTTGAGAGAGTATTGCCCTGGGGGTGCAATGTAGGAGATCTTGCCCATAGCATCAGGAGGCAAGGCAACATGATGAGCCATCAAAGTGTTCTCGAACACCTCCTGCAATTACAGGTTCATTCATAAAGTTAGATGAAACTCACAAGCAAGGGATTCAAACTCTGACCATGAACTTCAAACTTACAGCATACAAGTCTCCACCAGTCAAAAGATCTCCTTCACCTGCAAAAGTTGGCACAAATAAAGAAGCGGCGTTAAAAAATTTTCTAAAAGAGGAGAGGAAGAACAAGCATGACATGACAATCAGACATGAATCAACATATTACCTAATTTCTTAGGCTGAAACTCCCACAGAATGTCTTTATCTAGTGCTGGCACAGCAACTCCACGAGGAATATAGACATCACCGGACTTAATAGCAATAGTTTTCAGTGGCCTCTGCACAAATTTTAACAAATTGTATTACATAAACCAGGGGGACAGACTAGAAAAAAAAAAGAGCATAATTGATTTGAAACCAACATAATTGCACAAGATTACTAAAATACCTGAATACCATCAAATATATTTCCCAAAATACCAGGTCCAAGCTCAACCGACAATGGCTGCAAGATAAGGTAAAACCAGTAAGCAATAAGTACATAAGCTCTGCAGGGACAAAAGCATCTATAAACCAGGCCCTAGAATCACCTTGTGGGTTCGAAGAACAGGGTCGTTGACCATCAACCCAGCAGTTTCTTCATAAACTGGAGTTCAACCAAAAGAAACTTTGTAAGAGAGGCAAAATGGAGTTTGATTCCTTAAAGTTAGAGCATTTCACCATAATCAAATTACAAATAAAATTGAAGAAAAATACAGGGAAAAACGAAAACACGGGGTTTAAAAAAAAACGATACCTTGAATGGTGGCAGAGTCTCCTTCCAACCGAATAATTTCTCCAATAAGATTATCGTGTCCAACACGAACCAATTCATACATAGCAGCACCCGCCATGCCATCGGCAACGACGACAGGTCCTGACACCTACAAAAGGTGAGGTGAATCAAGTCATACACTTCACCATTACAAAAACCTAAACACATACATCTTCCAAACTTCTCAAAACTGTATCTTTTAACATATGGACTGAAACAACCAGCCAAGCAGCTCATCTAATAGAAAGTCAATAACATTTACACGACCCATCTCCCGTCACAGTTAACCAATTTTAAATGAAGTAGAACATTGAAGGTCAACTGCCTATTATCATAAATCAAAGCATACACCAAATGTCAAGTTTTACATCTGGCATCGATAAAGCGAATCGCAATAAAACCCGAAACCCACAGGTCTAAACAATGCTCAAACTTCCACTCACTTATCTTTTGCAATCAGAAATCACGTCCTCTCCTTTAATATAATTCACTCATTAATCATCCAAAGAATTATTCTCACAGACATTAACATGAACATTGATAATAATTACTAAAAGAACAAAACTTTGACATTCACAGATACACACCATAGAGATCAATGCCAACTACTTATCAAACCAACCCATCATCAAATTCAACAACTAAATCAAAATTTAAAGGTACCATGATGATCTAAAGATCAAGACAATTCAACCCTTGTTAACTTAGCAACAAAAGTAAAAACAAAAACACCACATTGATCAATCAATCAGTCACTTAAAAGCCAAGGTCAATCAAAATAACCAAACAAAAAAAAACAGACAAATAAAACATGATCTGAAAACAAAAACCCAGAACTGAAAAATGAAAATTGAATACAATAATAACAAAATAAAAGGTAATGAAATTGAGATCAGGAGAAACAAAAGAAGGAAAGGGGGCAGTAAAAATCAAGGCATACCTTTCGGATGTAACCATACTCACTCTCCTTCTCAGAGTCCTCGAAGGTGGTCATACGATCGGCGTAGACAGGCGGCATGATTGGAGATCTGAGGAGAGAGAGAGGAGTAGGGGGGGTGGTGTGGGGTGATGTTTCTATCTGAGATGAGAAACAGAGACAGACAGAGAGAGAGAGAGGTGGAAGTGTTGTGTTTGTTTTGTGTTGGGTTTTTTATATGATTGTGTTGAGATTGGAGTGAGTCAGAGTAGTATGAGATGACAAAAGATGTGGTGTTATGAATGCAGGTGACATTATTATTTAATCAGGGAGTAATTGGATTTGGATGGATATTCATTTTTACTTTATATTTTATTATTTAAAAAAAAAATGATCTTTGATCTCAGATTTGGTCAGACCTTTTTTGCATAACAATAGTTATAAAATATGATGAACTTAATTTTTTTTTTTTAAGTAATATTATTGGGAATAATCCCTACTTTGACCGATCATCTCACAATAATTTCAACTTTAAAAATTGATGTGAATAATATGTGTTTCATACTTGCCTAATGGAACAATTTAAAGAAATTTTTAAGTATCTTCAAATACAATTTTATAGGCGTGTTCAATTACAGTGACATATTTAGTAATTACAGGTGGTAAATTATCTAGTTAAAATGCAAATAAACGAGTTAATGTGAAGTTTGTACTTCAAAAAAAAATGTTGTAAACCATAATTAGACTATTATGGCAGGGCATTTCGGGTATAAGTGTGCAAGTGGAGATCATTCCCATTAATTTTTATGGATTATTTTAAAAAAATCTGTCGAAACTTGAATTATTCCCAACAAATTACCCTGTAAACGAATGTTTCAATCAAATAAAAGGCACAAGCTTTGCTATTTAGAAGAATTTTCATGTTGCTCTACTACTTTAACCCTAGGTTTGGCGGTATAGAGACCAAGAAATCAATTATAAAAAAAGGTATAACTGTAATGAAAAGAATTTATGTGTACATTGGCATTGTTTGGCAACTAGCGGGAGCTGGGGGCTGGATTGAATTGTTGGATTCGATCCGCTAACAACGTTGACTTAGCAAACACAACCTTAGAATAATTATTTTATGAAATGCTATATTCAACAGTTTTTCAAATAAAAGTTTGTTTCTTAAAAAAAATTATTTAAAGAGATTAAAGTTATTACCAAATAGAGATACTTATAATAGCTTATTTTGAAAAATAAGCTCTTAAAAGGGACAAACCAAACACACACTAAGGTCATTGAGTCATGGACTTGTTCAGTCAATTAAAAGTTGTCTTCGAAACTAGGGGTGATAATGAGACTCTCTGGCTCGAGGTATTCTCGAGCTCGGCTCCGGGTTGACTAGAAATTTTTGATGAGTCAAGCCGAACTAACCAAAACTAGGTTTAGAAGGCTCGTGTTCTTTCTCGATTTATGGTATTTATTTTAATTTTAAACAAATATAACATATACGTTGTAAATTTAATAGGGATATTTATGTCAATGTAGGCTTTTGAACTCATGTTAGATGTGCTTGCGTTAGGTGAATGAGTATGTGGGATTTCATTTTATTTTGTATAGTAGGAAGCTTGATTTTAGATTTTAGTTTTGCTTGTATATTGTCAAACATTATTGTTTTGATATACACATAATGTATTGCATAAAATGTATTGAACCAAAATGCCACTTCAAAACGACCACAGAATTTGAGCCTTGTAGGTTATAATAGGATGAGCATCAGGGCCGTCCCGTAATTTTTCGGGGCCCTGTACGGAAATCGATTTTGGGGCCCTATACACGTATAAAAAAATTCCAAAAATTTTCCCATTGGATAGAAAATACGTAAAATATGAATATCAAGTTTCTGTAGCTTTATTACAGAATAAACTAAAAAAAAAAGGCAAAGTACTAGAAAAACGCCGGTGGTAGCATGTCCTTGTGGCAGCAAACTTGAAGGGTTTGTGAGAGAGAATGCAATTTGCCATAATCAAGGGAATATAATGGAGAAACGAATCTGATATTTTGTTAAGGAAGATGGTGATAGAGATTTTGGGATTCATTTTCCTAAATAAATCAAATGGTGTTTTGTATTCGGTTTGGGTATTTGCTTCTCTTTCCTAAAAATCTCAGAAACGTCTTTGTACTGGCAAAGAAATAAAAGTTTTTTTTTTAGAGTTGGGCTGAAAACATATAATTTTGGGGGCCTCCTCATTTTGGGGCCCTGTTCAGTTGCACCACTTGCACATAGTAAAGGACGCCACTGATGAGCATCAAAGTAATAGAGCTTAAAATGAGCCTACTTAATTTGTAAAGAGGCAAGCCGCGATTGAAATTAAAAGCTCGGCGAGCTTTGAACTCGATCCGAACCTTACTTAAAATTTTATAACTTCCGGTTTAGCTCGACTCCGAATAAGAAATTTCAGTAAATTAGTAGTCTCGTGTCAGAGACATAGAAGGCACGGGAAACATTTGAGCGCTGCTCGTGAACTTTTGATGACATATTAGGATCCGCTGGCATGAAAGTGGAACTAAGCCACTGTGCTATTCTAAAAAGGTACTCCGCATATCTCAACTCCTAACCTTCACTTTTTCCCAACTCAAAAGGAAGATTCGAACTTTCTGATCAAGTGATTGTGCTGGATGCCCCTTTGCCCTGCGCTCTGACACAATCAAGACTTTTGAAAGCTGAACTCCTACAGAAGGCCACTTCCAAAATAAATCCTTCTAATTTCCTTTCTTGTTCTCATTTTCTTGGCTGATATTATGCAAGCTAGTTTATACTCGGTAAATGAAGAGCACGAAATCACCCAACAGTGAACATTGTGCTCCAAATATCAGTCCCGTGGGTTAGGAGAACACATAATTTCGTGAATACAGTTTTCAGTATAATTACACATTTCACCCAGGAAAAAAAATGACAGAAGAAGAAAGAAAGGGAAGAACAAATGTTAACAGTCTCCTGCTGTGCGATTGCACTTCACAACAACACCATAAAAGGGTCCAACGTAAACTTTACAAAAATTGAGATCTCCATCTACTGGCAAGTTTAAAGATATTCACATATTGTTTTATACTCCGTATGAAATAGGCATTTTCACAGAACTCATATTTCTACAGTAATGCTTCTTATTCTATATATCTATGACTATGAATGTTGATATCTCCACAGTATACTAAAGCAAACAGGAAAATTGGACACTACACGTCTATACACTAATCAATTGCCCAAAAGGTAAAAGTCAAGAAATGACGCACGACAAACCTAAACCTGTGCAAATTTTGGATCTGAAATGGGAAAGCTGCCTGGACTGGTCTTCACCAAGTACAATGCAGAATATGGACAATTCAGTGAGTGCAGCAGAGTAGTTACTGTTTATCAGGACTTTGGTCACCATTAACCTCCTTCTGCTGAATGTCTGGACTGGGTACATCATCACTAATTTTACTATCATGCAACTCATCACCATTTGCTGACTTGCTCTGTCGAAGATGTAAACCACAGATTAGTTTTAAAGTTCAAAGTGAGAAGAAGATATAATGGCTAAAAATCGCTATCAAGGAGGAAGGCAACAAAGATAGGTCCACTTAACAGCATCTGTTTAGTTTGGTTTATGTGATAACCCAAGAAAAAATCTGTTGGCTGACTCTTTTTTTACATTAGTCCAGTGTCTTTCAGTCATTACAAAAGCCACTGAGCACTGGACTGCAGTCAAAGTGGGCACAGCAGAGCAAGCCGAATACAGCCAGGGATGTGTAAAATAATATCGCTAGATTAATACAGCTCTTCCCCATTCCTGGAAAACTTTCAATCTCCTTGTACCCATTTCGTCTGCATCTAAAACTGAAAAAGTATGTTCCACCTCCTGACTCATAACCCAAAGTGAAACCTAGCCTCCTCTAATGGCTGCATCATCTCCTAAAAGATTGAAGAACCGGACAATTGCCAAAAAGGATTTGAGCCTAGTCCAGGAAACCTTTCTATTCTGCAACTCTTTATTGTATTCTCCTTCTACCAAACCTGCTTTGTTAGGTTTTATTATATTCTCCTACTACCTAACCTTCTTTATTAGGTCTTTACGTGATTTAATCCCACAAATTCCTGTACTCTGCAGGAAAAAACAAGGCTGTACAACAAGGTGCTGGATATCAGAACTTCCGTAAACTTCAAGAACCCATGCTTGTATTAAAGTGGAAGGAGTCCAACAAAGGTAAAAGACTGCAAATGGACAGTCGATCTATATAGAAAAGAATGCAACAAGTAATTTGTTGTTAGGCAGGGAATATTTCATCCCTATCTTCATTTTCTCCCTGTTTAATTCCCTGTTGAATTTCGTCCTATGTCAACAATCATGACCAGGAAATTAGATTCGAGCATATCATCAAAAAAATCAATAATACAGCTGCAAAAGCGTTACTCCAAGAGGACGCATGGCATGATATAGGCAAAATTTTCAGGAATGCAAATTTAAAGTAGCTGTGCAGAAAACATGGTAGTTGATAGGAAAGAATTAAAGAAAAGCTACCTTAAGTTTGTCACGCCATCCTCCAAAAGGTCTAGCTAGAAGACTAATTTTTCTTGCCGGAGCATCTGGTGATGAATCCGTGCTATTTCGTACAGGTGAGGAATCACTATGTACAGACCTACAACACCCCAAGATATTGAACAAATTTTTTAAAAAAAGTGAAAACATAGTGACTAAAAAAATCCATTTCAAAGCCAAGTCTTTCTGGGGGATGAGGAGAGTAACCATTGCTAAATACACATCACAAAAAGGTCAATCAGATGCTCAAAACTTCACAGTTCTTGCATCTGTGACCAGTCAAACAACTGCCTACCTTGGGGAAGGTTGGGCTTTTATTTGGCCAGACTGGTATTGTAAAGTTGCCTCTAGCATGGACTCAGCCATCACCACTCTCTTCTCCATTTCAGCAACTGAAGCCATGACTTTGTCATATTTTTCCTACAGAGGTTTTGTAGCATCGTTACAGTATATCAAGCAAAAACTGCTCTCCTCTTACTTCATATCGATATATTTTTGTCGGGGGGTACAATTTGATGAAAGAAACTTTCAAGTATGTTACAAAACAATAATTCCAAGCAATCAAGCATTTGGGGATCAAAAGACCAGTTTGTGATATGTCCTCATTTAAAGAATCTATGTCAAACGCATATTTGCACATCACCTCACTCAATGAAGCAATTATAGTGGCAGAAGCAAATTCACACCATGAGGGACAACGGAATCTAAATGCAAAAGAGGCAAACAAGAGAGAACAGAAGATAAGATAGGTACACAAAAAAACCTGAAGAACTTGAGCAGCTTCTTTCTGGGCTGCTGCCTCCTGCTCTGCATATCTCCGAGCATCTTCTGTTACCTTTTGTTCTTGCTCGACTCGCATTAAGACCTAAATGCAAACAAATCACAGCAGTAGTCTTCACAATGAGTATTAGAAATATGCTTAATCCTGGTGAATTCGTGAACGGATAAGTAAATAATATAACCTGAAGCATGACAGATTCTTGCTCCTGCTTGTCTGCTAAGGCGCGATGAAGTTCGGAAACCTCCAGCTCCAATTGTTCGACCTACATCCGCAATGTAAGCTTAAGAATCACACGCCCATTCTATGATGTGTAAACTAGTACTCTGAACAGCTGACTTGAGAAAATATGATGCCAAATGGAGCATAAACACTTAATTGAGCTGTAGTGACCACGTTATACATTAGATCAATGAACATTTAATGTTTGTTTCATGTAAAAAAAAATCAAGAATCCTGGCTATGACTAATTTTCAGGCAGTCACCAGTAGGGAAAATGATATGACAGATGAGACACATAGATACAAATAATAACCCAACAGCATTATAAAGAATAAGGGAAACAAACAAGGGAAGTGACTCGTTATTATAGAAGAAAAGACACACCCTTGCACTTAATTGCCGACGGTTATCTTGCTTCACCATCTCCATTAACGCAGTCTCCAGCTCTTCCGCCCTAATGCATAATCAACAACAACAAATAGATGAAACTTTACTGGAGAATGAAGGCACATGCGACCTACATTCAACCAAAGTAGAAAACAGTAACAGAGAATGATACTGCAGTGCTCGGAATTTCCTTATAATATTTTGTATATCTAATTTGTCCATGATTACATTAAATGAAGTCACTTCATAAGTGAAAGGGTACTGATGTCTTCAATCAAATGAAACAGAACTTCCTCGAGGTGGCAAATACAAGTATCCAACCAAATTAGCGACCACTTCCGATATATGCAGAAGGAGAACAATATTAGTACTATGACTGGCCTATCAGAAATTCGGATTGTAAAAAATGCATGAAAAAGACTATCTATCGACCTTCTTTTTCTCTTAACAAAGTGAGAGGAGTGTTTTGGCAGACCAGGACCAGAAACATTCAAAATTGTGTGACAAGTGCATTTTTGCTGAAATAGCTTTCACAGAGTCGCTGTTCATTCACTTTACTCTATATCTTTTAGTGAACAGACTCAGTACAATTCAAAGGGACACGTACACAACAACATCAAACACACACAAAAGATGCCGCATGGGAACACTCACAAAGGATACCACAAGGCACCACAAAAAAGCTAAATTTACCTTAGCTCAGCAGATCGTTTCTCCTCCAGCAATTTACACAACTCAACCTTTAGCCACACCACCTGCTACACAGGAACAGATCAAATTGTGTTTCAGCAATCGACGAACTTGACTAAATAAACACAAACCAAAATACCAATTCCTAAGGCGGGGTCATGGAACATCAACCAAAACCCAAAACCCAAGCCAATGTTAAGCATTTTTTATGGAATTTGGATAATTGGATGCACTGCTATAAATAATACTCCCTCCAATCCATATTAATCTTCTTGCTTTCCTATTTGGGATGTTCCATATTAATCTTCCTATTTCCTTATTTGGTAACTTTTATCCATCTCATTTACCATTTTGCCTATACTTTTCGCATCACCCAACCTCACTACTTTTACATCAACTCTCTACCTCTCTCCTCACATGCGTTATCCACTCCGTCGCATATACAAACTCAATTTTCACTATATATTCAATAATAATATGAGGAAAACAAATATTGTCCAGGCTAGTTTTCAATCTCAAATTAGTCACCCTTACTTCCAAAATACAAACCATGCATGAGCTTTTCACCTCATGCAGCAACTCGTTTCAGTGTGGAAGCTGAAGCAAGAGGAACGAGGTCGAGTGCGACTCGGGTGGTAGGCTCAAGCATATGCTCCTCAGACTACCCTAGGCGCACCGAGCCACAGTAGGAGAGGTCGAGCTGATTGTCGCCAGACGGTGACATGTGACTCCGTCTGTATTTCTATTATCTACTATTTTACTTGACTTCGAAGACAAAGTTTAAACATGATCACATACTGAAATCCTGACATTATAAACATGATCACATTCTATTTTACTTGATATCCCATGTTTTGTCACACGATTTGCTTTGGGAACGAGTCACTTTTCTAGCTTCCTTGTGGACCAAGGCCACGAGAGCTTTTGTAGGCCAACCTTTAATTTGAGTGTTCTACAAAGGAAGTGGTAATTTTTCTTTAAGGAGGACGGCTTGTCCTCCATATTATCCATGGAAAATTGTTTCTTATCTAAAAAAAAATAATGACTCCACCCTAAAATTTCAAATAAATCCAAACATTTGAATCTACTGTACTTAAAGATTTACACCTTTTCTTTTTGTTCTTGGGAAGGAGCAAGGGCCAAAACCCAAACGGGAGAAAACAAAAAGTTCCTAGTGATGCTAACATCAAACTTGTCATCACTCATCACTCAAAGAACATCCATAGCAATATCAAACATACAGAACAGTGCACAAACCAGTAGCTAAGTGCATCTGATACGCTGAAGATAAGCACAAAGCACTTCTAACTACAGCAGAACAATCTCAAATTCACAGTTTTCACATAAATAGACTAGGATTAAGAAATGACCTGATCTTGGAAATTTAGAGCAGGATTCGTATCAATCCCGTCAGTCATACCAACAAAGTAATCATCAGGAGTAGTGGTACCAGATTCCAAATGGTTGGTATCCCCGTTCATCTGCTCATCAGCAACCTTGGAGTTGTTTGCCATAACAGATCCAGGATCATGTTTGAAACTGTAAAGCTTAGATGCAAGACCCTGGGAATTTTTCAATGCCTGAAGCCCCTTAGATCGTTCTTCAATCGCAGATATTACGGCTGGTCGGTGCTTATCCCGTAACTCTTGTAGCCTAGTTTCATGGACAGTCTGGTATCCCATGCAAGCAGTCAAGACAAGTTGACTGCTGTCAAATGTTGAGCCAGCCAGTGATTGCAATAAAGTGACTGCATCTCCTGCGTCTTTTGTTGTCACTAAGGCTGGGCCTGTTATTCACAGGAGAAAGAACATCAATTTCTGATTGATCTCCCAAAACATCATCTATGTATTGAGCCAGTACATAACGCTCCTCCAATTACAAGTACATCACCATGAAGAAAATTAAACAGTTATAAGCTTTTAGCCATACCATATAATTCCATCAGAGCCAGTGCTGTCCTAAACAGCATAACCCGACTACCCTCGAAGAGAAGAACATCCCAGACTCGGAGAACTGTTGTCAGGAAGAATTCAAAAGATGAGTGCAATTGAAGCAAAATCTAGAAATGTCAAAGTACAAAATCTTGCCAAAGTTAACTTATTCCAAATGACTCTGAATATTTAGAAAACTCTCAGGAGTATTATAAGCTACTAGATCTTAAGATAATTCATAACCAAATTTAGAACCTGACCACTTTCCCAAGGGAGCATATTCATAAATATAGACAAGAACCATGGCCCAGTAACCCATCCGACTTGAACTCCCAAGAAATCGAGATGATTAACTGCAACAAAGAGTCAACATAGTTGAGAATACAGTAGAGGTACAAAGATCTGTTAATATGGCTTCAAGAAAAAGATACATACCCAACTTTGGGAACCTCTCACGAACCAGCTCCTCAAAAACAAGCTGGTCCACCTGAACAAACACACCAATAGGCTAAGATTGTCTAAGTCCAAACAAGAATCAGGACCATCTGCCTACTAAAATGTGGTTACTGATACCTGACACTCAATCATATCTTCTGAGTAATAACCATCAAAATAGTCATCCATAATACCCATCAAGGTCCTGAAAAAGTAGCCATCATAAGAAGTATGACTAATCATGCTAACTAAACAAAACAGGAGGTAGAGCAACATCTAAGAGAAAAACTAGAAACTAAAAAGGTCTTCAAAACCTACCAAAAAGCATTCTCCTCCGGCATTAAAAGCAGCAGCAAACCAGCAAAAAAGTTCATAGCCTGTTCATAGATAAAATAAGAAATGACAAACTTGGTCAGGCTGCCCATATGTTTTGAATGTCTTCAATTAATAGATTACAAATTCTCTTTCATTTCTTTTTCGATTTTAGGTGACGCATACAAAAAACCTAGAACTTCACTTTATCGACCGCCCAACCAATATATACAATGATGGCGGCAATTTCTATTTCTAATATAAATCTCCCCCCTAAAAGTAGCTGATATTCATATTTCACAGCGTCAGAAGGGCCATTTTTCTCAAATTGGCTTGTTGGAGATATCCTACAGGCTACAGCTACCGTTACCCACATAATCCCAATATATGAAATGCCCAACTGCCCATTTTCCTACTCCTTTCAGGTGGTTTATGGGGAATGTCTTGCTCACAGCAAGAATCATATCTTACTAATGTGGAAAGCAAATATCAGTCACATGCTATAAAAAAATTTGATCTGGTTGCCAATCAAAAGCATCGTAGGCGGGAAAACATAATTCAACTTCATGTTTTCTCAATCACTTTTTTTTTTGGTTTGCATTCAGTCTACAGATGGCCAATAATACAGGTGCCGTCTTAGTATGGGCCGCTCAATTCTTGATGAGAAAGCAGGGCATTACAAGCTGAATAATTCCATTTCGGTTTATACCTATTTTTTATTTTTGAAGAAGACAACACAACCAATAATAAAATCAACTGCTTCACACCCACCATAGCCACCTCCCCCCCC
>ONZK01000564.1:21797-33046 GCA_900322385.1 Pharnaceum exiguum
TATTTAATATTATTAGAGGTGACAACGAGCCTTGAAGACTTGAGAAAAGGAATGGCCCACCGGCCCATTATTAATAGCCTATCCCGATTAATTAAGATTAGCCCAATGGCCTAATTAATAATTAATTGATCCATAATCCCTTTATGTTAGCCCACAAAATAAGCACAATCCATTAGCCTTTTTCCCATTTAAAATATTCATTTATTATTATTACTTGGCGAAAAAGAAACTTCTTCTTTTTTAGAGATTTCCAGAATATTTAGAGCCTAAATACGAGTTTACAACATGCCTAAATTAGATTAGCAATATTCCGGAATAAACAAAAAAGGAAAATAAAAGTTTGGCGAAATCTACTTCTGGCGCTAGCCGCCAGAAGTTAGGCGGCTAAGTTAGTAAAACAGAAGCAAGTACTGAACAAAACTGCAGGCCCGGCAACGAAGCCAGAGTCTGGCGCGTGGCGCCAGGGATTGGCATCGAAGCCAGAGTGTATCTTTTCCGGATCTTTTCAAGATTTACCCTAATATTCACCTAAATTCCGGAATTCCTCCATCCTCTACTATAAATACCCCCTCATTACAACCTCTTTCTGAACACACATTCACCCTAGCATTACTATGCCAAAATCACTCCACACCACATAGAAATTCTCAAACCCTAATTCCTCTTAGTCAACACCTTCAACCTCGTAAGCAAACACAACACTTCAAACACATCAAAATCAACCTTCATCCATTATCATCACAAGTGCAAAGGAGCAAGAAGACAAGACCAAGAAGACCCCCTTTTCTCAAGTCCTCAAGTCAAGCCACTATCCTCTAATAGTCTTAAATAGACTCCAATAAGGTAAAACAAATCTGAAGGCCTTTTTACTAATAAAACTCCTCCTCTTATTCTCTTGTTTTCCTTTAAATACCGTATTTTCCATTCCAATTTATCGTTTGAAATCCACTAACTCGTGTATTAGTGTGAAAGGTGCTTGATAAGGCTTTGCAATGTAATATTCAAATCATCAAATTGTGAACTTTAAAGGACTAACGGTTTTCTTTTTTGTACATATTTGCATATTTCTTTATATTATTGTATTCTCATCATTCATCATCACTATATTGCATGTAACTTGACATAAATCAAAGTGGTCACTAAAACATCAAAACCGGGTTATTTGCTAAAAAAAAATAAGACTTGCATGCTACTAACTTGGCTAAATTCCTTTAATACATGCATTAATCACCGACAATTAGATAAATTTCGTTGGGTTGTTAAACTTACAACTTACGTGGTTTTGAGTATAAGAACGTTAAGTATTTGAAAGTAGAGGTAAAACCTCACCCCCAAATCCGAACGAATCTCTGGTTGCAAGATCAAGTCACTAGCTTGTCCATGCGAAAACCCTATATCATTGCCAAGTCCCTTCGATTGTCCCTTCGGATTGTCCCTTTTGGTAAATGGCATGAATAGGTATCATAAATAGGTTTTCCAATTGTTTTCCTATTTAAAAATATTTGGTGGTGACTCCGTTCATTAGTATCCGCATTCCAACACCCAAAGGGTAGGGAAACGGGTTTACCGAAGATGGAACATTCCTAGTAGGGAAACGAGGGTGATTCCTCTCCCGAAAGGATTCCTAGGGCCCATGTACCTACACTAAGGTTGATTATCTGTTGTATGATATGTGTATATCATAGTTTATGATTATTGATTATCCTATTGTATTATGATTACAATTATTGAATGGATATTGTTATGTCGTTGATGGCTTTGTGAGCCAATGTTGATATTGGTAATAGATTGTTTAATTACGAAGAGATAGGGTTCTGAACTACCTTCATGATTATTAAAATGGGAAATATTATGGTTGAGCCTTATTTGTTGTTTGAACCTTTTAACCCAACTTGTAAATAACGTAAACTATAAAGATTCCTTTTCTTGTTTGAGCCCCTATATGGTTGGCCACATAGAGCTTTAGTTACAGGAGATATTAGAAACCATTTGGCAACTTGCCCGGTTGGGTTTGTTTAAGCCTATATTCTTTGACTACTTAGGTAGTCTTGTCATTCCTACATCTTGCATGTCGCCATCGTTGAATGGGCACAATAGTAGGAGAGTATGATCATGCTTAGATTGGTTTGGAGGATTTGCTAGCTTGAGGGACAATACCATGGCTGTCCCGACCGTTTTTTGCCATTGACGTTTGTTTTCCAAACCTTACCCACTAAGGGACTTAAGTCCTTAATTGATTAAAGAACATTTGATATATATTCCGCTGCGTACTTGATACTTTGATATGTTATATGCCTTATGTGATTATCCATAAGTGTACCCATATGATGTGAAGCATGTCATGTGGTCTACAGTATTCGTGTGCTTATAGAAGACTATTAGGTGTGTGCTTGTGGTAGGGTATAATTAATATAGGTTACTAAGTTGTCAAACTCACCCCTTTGTTGTTAACATTTTTACAAGTGATTTCTCATTCCGTTCACACGTGTGATTGTGGAGAGGACGACTATTGTCACAAACAGTTGTAATAGTTGTCTAGACCATTTAGTTAATCGGGTTTTTATGAACCGTTGTTATTAGTATTCTGTTTTTATAGTCTGCTTAGCATATCTCTACTCATGTGATTTGTTTAGGACTATAAGAGTAGACTTATGTTAAAATAACACCTGTTTGGGATTTCTGGCTGGGGTAGAAGCTCGAAAGCTTTACTATATTTATATTCATTTCTATTATCATTTCGTAAATTTTATTATTGTTTTATCCAGGCTCCCTTTTTTGGGTGTTACAGAACACGAGAACTATTGGCTTTTGAGCCAATTGACATACAAAAAGGAAACCAAAAATACATGATATGAATCATATATGATGCGATGCTTGACAGCTTGAGTCTCTGCTTCCAACATATTGGTAGCCACCATTTATACACAGAGCCACACAGGTGTAGACACAGGGGCCCCGATCTAGGGGAAGTGAATCCCTTTCGACTAGGTAAACCCATGCACCTACCCGCTAGGTGGGTTGAATGTGCATGCTATTGAACGGAGCCACCACCAATTTTATTACTAGTATTACTACTATTAGGAAAACAATTGTAAAACCCTTTTTATATTATCTTTGAGTTATTAAGGTGGCTAATATAGATACGAAAACGTTTTACTTCGCTTGCTTTACCCAAAAGGGACAATCACATGGGACAATCGCATGGGTCAATTGCATGAGTCAAGGGAAAAGTAAGATTTTATGCAAAGCTTAATGTACAACCAGAAAATAAGGT
The DNA here is from genome assembly GCA_900322385.1 of Pharnaceum exiguum. Classification (NCBI taxonomy): domain Eukaryota; kingdom Viridiplantae; phylum Streptophyta; class Magnoliopsida; order Caryophyllales; family Molluginaceae; genus Pharnaceum; species Pharnaceum exiguum. Next base: position 25,072 of record ONZK01000564.1, read on the forward strand.
TCGGGAACATAATTAAACCTCTACTATCTCAATGTATTCCATTTGCCAATATAACACGCTAAACCACAAGATTCATTGAACAACCTAATGCAAATTATATATATTACTCGTCTTATGCACATGCAATATTATCAATTAGCGATCTTTACACATGCAATCCATATTCCATTTAAACACATAGAAGTCAAAATGGTCACTCTGTTATTATTCATTTTATAATGTCCCAAATGGCTCTTGCCACGATCCTCCACATTCCAACGCTTAGGTAAGGTGATAGCAACAGTAGGAAATATATAAAAGTAATTATAAAGAGTATGAGATGATGAAGAAGGGTTAGTCCATAATAAAATTGAGAAGGGAAAACCTACCTCGTGCGCTTAGCCAACTATATGCCCAAAATGGACCTTCACATGCATACATGGGTTAGTAGATTTCAAACATTAAAACACAAGTCTACTTAATGGAAATATGAGACAAAAGTAATGAAAAGTTGGTGCCTTCGGGACCTTTACCGTATACCTAACTAGAATTCCCAAAGTTTAGGACGATGCGATACTTGAGAAAGTGCTCTTTAGTCTTGAATAGGCTCCTTGCTTGGTGTAAGAAATGCTCAAAGTGCTAGTGTGTTAAGTTGTTTTGAAAGAAGTTTATTTAGACTTTAGAATTGAAGTTGATTAATTAGGTGTAAATTTTGGCATAATAATAGTATAATAATGTGTTGTTGAAATGAGTGAAATGAATGGGTTATTTATATGGTGAAATGAAGAATGGCTGGATTTAGGAGAATATTAGGGTAAATATTAGAAAGATTGTATAAAATCCGGTAAAAAAATAGACTTATATAGGCTAACACCCTGGCGCCGGCCGCCGTTCCCAGCACCTTCCATGGTGGCCCTGGCATTAAACAAACACATGCTTCTGTTTGGTAATTTGAGTCCCCCAACCCCTGGCGGCAGCTGCTAGATGGGATTTTCGACAACGTTCTATTTCCTTTTTGTGTTTATTCCGTAATATTGCTAATCTGATTTAGGTATATTGTGAACTCAGATTTATGCTGTAAATATTCCAAAAATCTCCTAAAAAGAAGAAGTTGCTTATTTCTCAAGTAATATTAAAATAAATAATATTTTAAATGGGGAAAAACTTAATGGATTGGGCTCATTTTGCGGGCTAGGCTATTTAATCAATAATTAGGCAAATGAGCTAATACTAATTAATGGAATGGGCTATACTATTATTAATGATCCAAATGACGATTAATAATCGATTGGGTTATGGAATAAACTTCAGTTTTCTTTCTCAAGCATCAATGCAACTACTACAGTGGAAATTCTAGCTAACCGACAAATATAAGATTAGGAATTTTCGTCATTAGGCATGGTAATACCCCGTACAGAAAACTGTATCTACAAGAGGGCATCTCAAAATCACAAACAGAGCCCAAAGAAGAAAGACATTCTAAAATTAAACATGGAAAAACTAAGGGATGCTACAAACATTGAAGTTTATTATCTTGCAAAACTGAGACATGATCAAAATGGGGCATTCAAATTAATCACTCAAATCCATACATATCAAGAGTACGTGAAACCTCAAGTTATGGCAGGGCACAAATTGAACATTCTTGTCATCCTATCTCCAATGCCTCTAATCGAAATTCATCATTAGTTCAATACTGAGATCCGTAAGAATAAAAAAATAAAAACAAGATTGATCTCGTTCGGTAAAAGCGGGCCTACAATAATTGATGTCTCCTCTATACAAAATTGTAATGCTCAGAATAATTAAAGAAACGTCAGCAGCCTGCTTTATGTCAGATAGACTCAGCGGCACCAAAAGAGCGTGAAACAGATGATGTGGATGTCAATGGACTCTCTAAGGCGAGAATGATGAACTGTAGCTACCACTGTTATAACTAACTACCCTGAAAATGATGAGCAATCATACATCAAATATGACCAAATCTAACAAGATGGAACCAGGAAACAACTATTCAACATCTAAGATCTAAAATATTCTCACAAATGCCCAAGACCTGAAAAATCAAGTGCACCTAACTGCTTCCTCAGCTCTTAGTCCAACCAAAAGGCCAGGCCATGAGCAATCCTATGATAGTGAGTGACAGCGAGAGTGAGTGAGAAATTGAGTGAGAGAAGAGAGAAATTGAGAATGGAGCAAATTAGGGATAGGAAAATTGATTTGGGGGAAATTGATTTGGGGTGAGGGAGGGAAATGTCGTGGGAATAATGAAGCAAAGGGGTGGGGGGAAATTAGATTTTGGAGGAGGGGAAAAAATAAAAGGAAAAAGAAGGTGGAGGGAATCGAGTCATGTGCCGTGCACGTGAGGGCAAAATCGTCCACTTTTTTTGACTTTTGCTCAAAATTAGTTATTTTATAAGTAATTGTGGTTTTAAGGTATTTTTTTAAAAAAAATTGATATAAGAGAGTTTAGTAAAATTATGGGTACAGTATTCGTATTTTTGTACAATTTAAAAGAGAGTTCAGTAAAAAAAAAAGTAAATTATGAGCAAAAAAAGAGTATACTTATATCCTGTAGAATCTCGAACCTATTTAAAAGGGTAACAAATTTTATCAGTTGCCTAATTAATAGGCGTATCAATTCAAATTTGTAACCAATATATTCTTTCCTAACAAACTTAAAAGAGTGTTGGGCAAGAGATTCGGCCAAAATTGAAAATATTTATTTATCGACTTCCTTTTCCATTCCCATGTATGCCTTCATTCGGCCTCTCTTTCCCCTCCGTCTCCGTCTCCCTCTTAATCATGCAGGTCAATCTCTCTCCTCCCCTCAACCTCTATTATCAAATCTCAGTCAAACCTCACTCAGTCTCTACCCCTCTATCACTTACTAATCTACAACTGCGGTTCCTTCATGTCGTTGCCCCACGGAAAAAAATTAGGTATTACTTCGTTCCCCCATCATTTTAGTAATCTGATTTTCACTTTGCTGGGGATTTTAATTTAAAATTTTGTTTCTCTTGTTGATCCCCCATTCCGTACGGCTTTGGTGTATAACAACTCTCGATCCCTCTATTCTTCATCCTTTTGTTTTATTTTTTATGCGTAAACAAGAATCGATGATATGAATTATTTTTTTGTCTGCTAGGAATTGGTTGTGGCGGAATCATGAAGTAACATTCCCTATCAATTAATGGGTAGTTTTATTCGGTTTTGATTTTTGTTTTCACTTTATCTTTTGAATCGAGTTTGGTGTGTGAAGTTATATCAAAGTAAATTCATTACATATATGAATTTTTATCATTAACAATGTTGCTTTCTTCAATTTTAACATCAATCATTTGCTTTGTTTCAATTTGATCATAAGTTTACGGCCAAGAAAAAAAGATTTTGATTAAGTCAATAAATCATTCGGCATCAGCACATTAAGTTTACAAAAGGTTCATTCTTTTTAACAATTGTTTCTGTTTCTACAAAATGAAAATGGATACTTTAGTTGAGATTTTTTTTTGGCAAGTGGGTTGATTTGTGGGTAATTGGATTCATGGCAATAGTTTGTTTCTTCGTCTTCTCTAATCTAACCCATTTCTTATAAAAAATATTCTTTTCTGTTTGTTGGTATTTCTACTGTAAATAAGATTAATTCTTCCATTTTTAGGAAATGAGTTTGTTGATTGATCAGAATAAATTTGATTACATGGTGAGATTTGATCCTCTTTTCACTCTCAGAAGGCTTCATTGTTTTTCCTTTTTGTGTCCCAATTTTACTTATTTCTTGTCAATTGTTATTCTAATGGTAATAACACGATCATCGTATTGAGTGTGTTGATCTTTTTCTATTTCAATTATTATCTTCTCATTTTTCATTTTATGTCTGGATCTTTCAATCTAAGGTTGAAGCTAAATGGTGACATAATTTTTTTTAATGATTATATCATTTTGAATGTGACTAGTTCGAATCGTATAACAGTAGGTGTGTGGTACAAAATGAACTCCATGCTGATTAGTATCAATCGTTCTACTCAATACTTTTTCTTAATCGTCATTTTTTGTAATGTCATGTTTACAGGTTTGACGGAACTGCTCAAAACCCCTATAATATGACTGATTCATGATAACATTGCTTCGTTTGCAGATTTCTCATTCAGCCCTTTGGCCCCTCGATCTCCTCTCTTCGGATTTCTTCCTCTTTTTAATTTTGTGTGTGTAGTTTTCCTTTTTACAGGTATAAATAAAGAGTTTAAAGAGACAGATATGAACGGTGAGAATCATCACTCCATTTCTCTCCTCATCTTCATCTCTCTCTTATTTGTATTCATATTTATTTTAGGTGAGAATCGGGAACTTAGGACCTCGATCAGAGCAAGCCATTGATCTTCAACCCTTCTTTAAATTTGTCACTGTAAGTATGAACTTTCATTTTTTCCCCTTTTCTTTTAATAACAATTGGTTATTTCTTCAAATTATTTTTTTACTGGTGGTATATCTGTATCTTTGTTACTCATTAAAATCAACATGTTCATTAAAACAAATTGTTGCCATAATAGTTTGCAGATTGGATTACTCCTCCTTTTGGCACTCCATGCCCTGTAGTCTTCTTCTTATATCTATCAATCTACCGTTCGGATGGATTTGATCTAAACTAATGATATACTGTTTGTTTGTATTAGGAATTGGGAGTGGGTACTACTAAAAGATTAATTAATGAAAGAGCAAAACATCAGTAAATGGTAAGATTCGATCTTATTTTCAACTAGGGTCGGTTTTATTATCAAGATTTGTTTTTATTTTAATATTTCATTTAAGATTTGTATCGTCAAATTGGTTTGAATCATCTTAGTTGAGTGAATAGTAATTTGGTCTATTGATTTTGAATTGTCGATTATGGTCCTCTTGATAGTTGCTTAGTTTATGAATCAAGCTACTTTCTTTAAAACTTACAAACTGTGTGGTGGAATTGGTAGGATGACAGTTCAAGATTTACTTTGTAGGTAAAAGATGTGAAATTAGATGGGAAACTGTGTGCTTTGCGACCAAGTGAGTCATCTGATTTGGTATGGTAGTCTTGATCTGTTTTTGGACGGCCATTGGATCATCAACAACTCACAAGTCCGACAAGTGCTATCATTCTATGCTTGACAATAAATTTCGTACAAGTATTTTTTTTAAGTGCATGAAATATTTTGTCCCATTGCTGAAAGGGGATATTGTCTTTCATTAATACCCTTGATATGATTGAACTGTTGCAAATTATCTTACCGCTTTGCTATGGCCATGTCGAGTTTCACCTGACAAAGGTTCCAATAATCTATTGACAAAGATGTATGCATGTTGTTTGGTCAATGGTGATCACTCAGGGTGTGTGTCCTTGAGTATCATTTCTCATGTTCCTTTTATGTAAATTATTTATGCAGGTGTTCTGGTGATTTCATCATTGGATGCATATATTAAGGATGGATTGCATAGTTTGTGCCCAGGTGGATGAAACAATGATTTCAGTTTGGCTTATTCTGTCCTGCGAAAATTGTCCTATTGTTTATTTGTATTAAGTGTTCCTCGTCTGCTGTAACTTAGTTACTATCAAACGAGTGAGTATTTTCAGCTCAAGTCTTCTCCACAGTCTAATCTTCTTCAACAGGAGGCTTTGCTAAGTGATGGAGTCAATAGAGGGGGTAGAATTAACAACGAAACTCAGAAGCAATCTCTTGACATGTGGTTACTTTAGACATGTAACCTTAAAGTGATGGTCTCATTTGTTACACTGATGTCCTTTTATTACAGGTTAATACGAAGTACTTTTGCAAATGGGGTTAACTCTGAAATCTGTCCCAAGACTAACAACTTTTGTGGATAAGAGATCAAATTGTTGATGACACTACATTGCTACAGTTGGTGGAGGAGGCTCGATCACTAAGAACTACAAAGAACATAATTGTTGAGAACTCAGGATCTCTCCCTGGAAATGGAAGATGAACAAAACAAATCAGAAGTATTAAGAATGCATAGTCGAGGCATTTAGTGGTGTTTACGAATAGTGGCTTATGTATGCTTTTATAGTTTTAATACAGGATCAATTAAATTTTGAGTCAAAAGTCTTGGCTTTTAGATATGTAGAAAATATGGTTTGTCTATTTTAGATATTAAGAATGAATAGTCTGGGCATTTAGTGGTGTTTACGAATAGTTGTAATTGTTTTTTATTTTATATTTTTGTCAAATTTTATGAACTCTATGACCTGAAAGTAGAATTGTGGCTCAGATTATGTTATTGTTTGTGAGGATAGTTCTAAACTTATAATAAATAAAAAATTTTAAGCGTTTGATTAATTGTCAAAATTGTATCATGCGTAGGGTTTATAGTTTTTTTAAAGAATGCTTTTTCTTATTTTTTTCGAAATAGGTTTTAGGTTTCAATATTGGATTGGGCGCCTTCTTAGGGGCCCAGTTCAATATAAGACATAAACCCTTTAATCAATTACAATTTTTCTAGCCTTAGTGTGGTCATAAATAATTAAGTTAAAATAATGACATTCATTAACAAAATCTAAAGTAAGGGTTCACTCTATCACTTATCATGTAAATTGTCATGTACCTGTAGGGCTTAGTTTTTATCAGGTCTACTGGATTATAATAATAAGACTGGTTCACCTCAATTATGTCGAGGGTTTAGGTTTCAATATTGAATTGGGCCGTATTTTCAGCGAACCAATTCTATTTGAAACATAAACGCTATACTCAAATTACAATTTGTCTATCCTTAGTGTGGTCATAAATAATTAAGTTAAAATAATAACATTCATTAACAAACTCAAAGCATAGGTTCACCTCTACCACTTATCATATAAATTGTCATATAACTGTAGGGCTTAGTTTTTATCATGTCTAATTTGAATTATATTAATAAGATTGGTTCATCTCAATTATGTCGAAATAGGGTTTCAGTTTCAACATTAGACTAGGCTATTGTTTAGAATTAAATAGATTTAATAAATATTATTATTATTCTCGAATTTTTTACTTACATGGTTTATTTAACCTAACTTCTCAATGTAGTGTGCCCATTTCTCAATGTAGTGTAATATTTTACACAATTTCCATTAATACCCTTCTCATTTTCACGTATCTGATTTCCCTTCCCCCTCTTCCTTTCCTCTCTCCCCTTTTTTCCACTGTGTTAATTTGATATTCCTCTACATGCGTCGCTTACCCAATTCGATCGAGCAACCATTTCTGGAAAAGAGGGGTGTAGGAAGGGGAAGCAAAATTATTTAGTGGAGGATATGTACTAGAAATGGTAAATGTATACCAACAGCCCCGTGGCAATGGCCAACATGACTACGATGACTGATTGAAGAAGCATACCAACTCACCAATACACATACAAATCTAGTTAATATTCAAAGGGAAGATTTGAGAGATACATAAAATAGAGGACTGTATTGATGGTAAACTAAACTAAATTGCTTTAATTTTTGGAAATTCAATTGGCAAAGGGGAAAGCGAATAAGTAAATAATTTGTTAAGTATATTATTGTTTGACAATAATTTAGTTATGAGTGACATAGATGCCTGGGCTTTTTTGTACATCTTATGTAGGTTGGTGTAGCCATGGATTCTGAGAGGATGGTGTGGTGGTGTGGTGGTACGTGATGGTGGTGTTGTGAATGGTGGGAGGTCGTTTAACATTGGGTGCGGGAGCGGTGTATTGATAGAAGTCTTAGAAGACGATATTTTGGTACATGGGTAACTTATGGAAATAATTTTTTCAACTCCACTACATTGAGAAATTTACCCACTACATTAAGCGACACCCTTATTTAAACAACTATTGTAAATGGTTGTCAAAAAAAAAAACAACTATTGTAAATGATTTCATATAAATACAGGGGAAAATTATTAGCACACCCCTTTTAAATACCAAAGTTTGTAAGGACACCCCTTTTATATTCAAATTTGTTAGCACACCCCTTAAAATCAAAAAGTGTTGTTTAGACACC
>ONZK01000564.1:35421-55864 GCA_900322385.1 Pharnaceum exiguum
GGGGGGGGGGGGGGATGGTTTAATGTGATAATCGAGTAAAAATGATGAAATGGGTTATCTTTTTCGCACTAACAAAATAAGGACATTCACTGAAATATATCAAACCACTAATGTTATAATGCTGTGAGCCTCCAGTGCACTTTGTTCGCTAGTCAAGGAAGTACTTTTATGATTTTTGCTTAAATATTTTTTGTTGGCCAAACACATGTAGTTTTATCAGGCAGTTGCATGTATCAATATTCTGTCAATGTTTCTCTTGCACACTCCCTTTCCTCTCAAAATTGTGTCTTTCTGTTTCTGGGTAGTCCTTGTTTTGCAGTTTCCTCTACTTGCATGATTGTTGTTGCTATTTCGTCCATTATTCAGTTTCGGTTCCAGGGTATCGGTTGAATTCTCTCTATATTTAAAATGGTATTTAATTTTTCTGATTAGAATATTGTGGACTGACTTCATTGCAATTATACAGCAACTCCTGTTGAAGTCCATCCCATCATGTTTCGAGTTAAAATGTAGAGCATATAGCTTGCTTAGCCAGTGTTATCATCTCGTGGGTGCTATTCCTAACCAGAAGCAGATACTGAGCAAGGGTCTGGAATTTACGCAGTCTCTTGGCGATAGGTATGGAAAATTTACTCTTCTAAAAGCTTGTCGTTTGAATAAAGTTGGATGTCTGCATTGTGGATCTCAAATAATGGTGCTCTCCATCTGTCAGGAATTAGTTGTGAACCGTTACTTTTGATATGGACTTTGACCGTTAGTTTTGAGTAGTATGTGGGTAAATTGTATTAAAACAGTGGATAGCGAACTTGATGAAAACAGGTTTTTATATGAATCTCAATCCTAAAACAATCTAATTTTTGGTATATTAATGGTAAATTTTACCCTAAAAGTCAAATAGGACAATGAACTCTGGACCGAAGATCTTGTGTCATAATTACAAATTCACCTTTCTTTACCATTGAAGGTTTACAGCAAATTTGTGGTACTGCAACTTCAGTTCACAGCTAGCAAATGCTTTGATTATTGAAGGGGATTTTCAGAATGCAGTTCTTTCTCTTGAGAACGGACTCAATTCTGCTGCTGAGATATGTTATCCTGAGCTTCAGGTTGGTTCATCTAAGCATGATTCTTTGCAGTAGTTGCTTGAAGTATCACTTTTTTCTATGCTAATTGCTTGGTGTAATGTGACGGCTTATGCATGTTGGTAATCGGCTTTATGATTCCCTCTGCCCTTTCTGAGAGTATCAATGAAGTTCACTCTTCTGATTTAGGTCTCTTTAGACTGGTGGAGAAGACAACCAGTGATGCATTAAGATTAAATAGCATTATCCACTTTCAACTGTACAACGCAATTGGCGCTCTTTGTAACTCCTTGCAACTTAATGAACTTGAAGGACATCTTGTCCTTTAAGGCTCATTTGACATTTGTTTTATAAAATTTATTTTACTAAAAAAAAAAGATTTAATAGCATTATTATCTTCTTTCGAAATGCATTGAAGTAGTGATTTGAGCCCATCTGTAGCTTCCTTTTTGTTATCTCAAGCAACTTCGCGTCCTACACTTGTGACGATTAACCCCTTAGGCTTGGCTAGTAGAGTACCATGAGCATGCAGCTATTCTCGGTGAGTAGTTGGATTGTCTCTTAATAATGAAGTTTAAATGCACTCCCGGCAGCAAATAAGGCTCCATCTTGTGGTCTTCTAAACTCTTTCAAACTGTGCTATTCGTGCTTCACTTTGGCTTGTGATTTGTCCTAGATATTTGGTTCGTTGATATGGCTGATTACCTAGTGGGTTCTTTTATGTTACTCCCTTACTTGCTTTAGGTAGGTGCAATTTGTTGGCTAAAAACTCGTAGTTCAAGTTTTCAACAAAAGAAGGGAAAAGAGAAAGTGACTTGAGGAAAGCTGGAAGCTCATGATGATTTTGAGACTAGTTTTGTTTTTCTAATGTGCAATTGAACTTTAATGGCCACCTTTGTGAGTTTCTTCTATGATGATGCATAATTGAATCTGATGTTTCTTGATGGTTATTTCCTTGTGGCTCTGAAATATAACCTATGTGATTTTATGGAACTAAATGGAAATTTTGGTTTTAAGTTTTAACTATGTTTCAAAACGACAAATCTTCAAATATGTTTTCGAAACTGACACTTGCTAACACAGACCACACACTAAGGGGGTGTTAGGCTCAGGTAGGTTGTGTATGATGTAATGGTATCAGTTAAGCTTAGTAATGGTAAATTGGTAATGTAAATGGTAACATGTGTAGGATGTTCGGTTTACATTTTGGCATAATTTTTAATCCCTCTAATCCCATTTAATCATAAACAAAATCACATTGAACCATGGCCCATGAGGGAGGAGAGAGAATGTATTTTAGCCAAGGAGAAGGTTGGTAATGGGCGTTGGTGTCGTGAGACAAATAACAGCCGCGATGAGTTGAGCAGGGGCTTGGTGTAGGACTTGGTTAAAGAGGTCGTGGAGGATTAGAGAGTCACCACTATGGTAGCTGGAAACTGTGAGTCTCATGGTGGTGGTGACTTGAGAGAGAAACTGACATCGGTGATAGTCTAGTGGTGTATGCAGCAGCTGAGAGGGAATGGAGGAGAGGGAGGAGGCAGACAGATTTGACGAGGGATTGAGTTTGAGAAGGGGAACAATCAACACAGTTATATCTTTTTATGTATTGAAAAAGTTATAGTTATGAAGTTCAGAAGATGAGAAATCCGCAGAGGCATATTTTAAAAGTTAATAAAATTCCTCTCACCTTAACCCTTGAATAAGCTAAATGCAAAATCCTGTCCCCAAAGTGAATCAATGGGGTATCAGTTCCTTGAAATGTTTGGAACTCCAATCACAAAGACCTTATATTAGAAAAGGAAGTAGAACGCCATAATATTTTCTTCCCTTAGCTCCAAATTGACTGTTTTCCTGGCAAATTACCAAAGCTGGACAAATCCAATGTTCTTCCTTCATCCCAAACAAACTTCAACAAAAAGCATTGGCCACCTAACTATTTAAAAACAAGTGCAAAGCTGTCTCAATACTCTTCTAATGTGCAGTGATATGAACCACTTCGAATGTCGCCTTTGTATCATGTCATTTGTGTGTTTTTTCTCAAATTAAGAATTAACTCACTTAGTTGCGTTAACAATGTAAGGGTATTGGTTGCCCTAAGTTATGGCAATGATTACATGTTTCGCACAAACAAATAAAAAGTAACAGAACATTAATATAAGCTAGTATTTTGAGCAATCAAAAGGCCCCACAAATTGCAATTGCCTACTCTCGGCCTTCTTCTTTGCTGTCTACTCCAAATCAACTGCCAGTTGGAGAGATTCCGCAAATACCCTCCCCCATCCATTATCTTTTGTTCTCCACCCATCATGATATGTTCGCCATAAGCCATCTGGATGGTCCTGTCACCGCCGTCATGGTGGTGCGTACATAGTTGCTGTTGAAGACTCAAATGCACCCCCCTCTGGATCAATTTTTGGATACTCTGCCATTTTTTGTTTAGTCACTCCCTACCCTGGAACAACGGAGACGTTGGTTAGGCTAGTGTTTCGAGGACCTGGATTGACCTTGAACTTAATTAAGAGATTGTGATGCTTGTGAATTATATGGTGGATTCTGTCAACTTATATTGCACAGCTACTTTCGTAAGGAAGGATGAGAGAGAATATGGTCATGGAGTGGTTAATGTGTACTAATGGAGTAAAAGTGATGAACTGGGTTAGAAAATGGAGGCATTCACTGAACCATATCGGAACTTTAATGTTATAATGCTTCGAGCATCCAACGCACTTCATTTGCTAGTCAAGGAAGTACTTTAAGACATTTGTTATTGTGGGATTTTCTTTGCTTAAATCTTCTATGTTGGCCAAACACCTGTGGTTTTACTCCGCAGTTGCATGTATCAATATTCTGTCGATTTTAATGCTTTTCCTCCGTTTTCTCACTAATCTTTCAACGCTGTTCCGCACAACTGTTAGAAGGTTCAGTAAAGTTTTTGGCTGTTTTAAATGTCTTTTGTTGTTGAGAATATGTTAAATCTCATTTGAAGGAGTTAGAATGCTGCTTGCGTGTGATATGGTGCTACTCCGTTGTGTGTGATTGTTACTTTGATTCTAATATTTGCTTGATGATCAGATGTTCTTTGCTACTTCCATATTCCATGTCCACTTAATGCACTGGGATGATGTAGGCTTGGTGGAGAGGGCCCTCGTTAAATGTGATGAGGTGTGGGAGTCCTTTGATTCAAATAAGGTAACAATATACATATTTGTTTTGAAGTTTTTTTTTTTAGCATTGACCTGCATTTTCTTGATTGCTTTGCTAGTATGCTGGCAATGTTTCTTACCAATAAGTGCTACTATGTTCCTCCACTGAATTTTATGTATGCTTAGTACACCTAATTTCTCTCTGACATGAAAATAGTTTCGGAGATGCTTCTGTCTTTGCTTTACTTGAAATAGTGTGGGATTTATACTCAGCATCTGGAAAATTAGATTTCATCTTGTGATATCTTGTTTATGCCCCTATTTACTTTAGGAGCTCAAGAGGAGTCTTGGATGGTTTGACTTCTTCCCCCCTCCCGCCTCCCCCTTAGATACTAGAGCCAAAGCAGTGAAAGGCACTAGCTAAGACCTTCTGTGGTTTTAGGCACCCTTGTTAAACTGTTGTTTCTAGATATTGCTTTATGTAAGACCTTCTGTGGTTTTTGGCCCAGGGGAAAAAGGTTCTTACTTGTTTTATAGGCTTCACCAGTCATTCAGAATCCAAGAGAGGTTTAGTTTATGGTGTTAACGTTGGCTGGAGCAGTTTTGCTATGAAGGGACTGCCAGCTGAATATCATGTAGATGCCATTGTAGATTTGTAGTATCCTTGATGTGAAAACTTTGTTAGGGAAAAGGAGTAGGAGGAACGATTTTAAGTATTTTGGGGGTTTGATCGATGAGAAAGGCCACAGAAATTGGAGGCAACAATTTAGTGAGAATAGGTTAGGTAGTAACCAGAAGAAATCTGGATGTGTACTCGATGATAACCATAGTAATTGTTACATGGCAATTGAAATCTATAGAGTATATCTAATATTATTATGACCCAATAAAGTGTTGAAGAACCAGAATAAACTTCTTGAAGTTATCCTGAATTGTGTAGGGAACTAAATGGTCTCAGATATTGCATTCCTGATTCCCATATTTGACTCCTAAGAAAGTTCCCTTTAAATTGAAAAATTACGGAAAGTATCAAGATAGATATTTATGTATAAGATTATTAATTAGATTCTTTTATTTCTGCCTTCTTCATTTTCCTTTGCACCAATGCCTCATTGACTGTATTCTCTCTGATGACTACAATTTGTGTTTTTTTGGGGGTGTCATCTTGACCCTCCATATCCACAAGGGCTGAGGATAATGCTGGGTTGTTGTTGTTGGTTTTGTCGTCTTGTCATATTGCTGCTCTTCCTCGTCATTGTCTTTTAGCTGTTAAGTGTACTTACCTTTTTTTTCCTTTCTGTCTGGGCGGTTCCTGTAAAGACGCAGCAATGTCTTGGTTTGCTCTTTTATAATGAGCTGCTGCACGTTTTCTATCGAATTCGTATATGCGACTACAAGAATGTTGCTCAACATGTTGACAAGCTCGATGCTGCAATGAAGGCAGACATGCGACAAACTGACAAAGTCCATGAGTTAATTGATGAACTTAATTCGTTAAAAGAAAATATTGGCCAGCCTAATTTGAAGCATAGTGATCGCCAAGTTCTGAGTGAGAGACAGGCTCAACTGCATCAGCAGCTCATGGATATGACTTCTTCAACATCCATTAGCCAAAATATGGATTCAACAGACTATGAAAATTTGAGGAAGAAATGTGCTGACAAGCTTGAGCTAGCACCAGCCCCAATTGACGGGGAGTGGTTGCCTAAAAGTGCTGTTTTTGCATTAGTAGACCTTACAGTCATAATTTTTGGGCGACCCAAAGGGCTTTTTAAGGAGTGTGGAAAACGGATTCAGTCTGGAATTCAAGCTATTCAAGGTTGGTTGAAATTATTTGGGTTTTTCTTTTTGCTCATGTGCATGCAGGTGAGCAAGTAACTTAGATATTTATACTTTGCTGCATGAAATAAATTTACTCTGGAGTAGTTTTCATTGCCGAGCGACTGTTTTCAACTGATTAAGACAATTCTAGGTTGCCTATGAAGCTTTATATTTTTGATGAATCTTTATAATGAAAGCATGTCAATAGTTTGATTTGGCATATATACTTATTATATTTATTAAGTCAAGATCGCTGCGGGCTTGCTGTACACTTCATAGTAAAAATCCTTCTAGGGTGTATAATTATGTTGTAACATGTACAAACCTTGTACTTAGTATTGAAGTAGAATATGATTTTGTGGATACACTTGTAGTATCATGTGTCTTCCTAGTCATTATAAGAAACCATCTACATATTTTTCTAAAGCTGTTCACCAATGACAACAGTTTCTGTTTTTGATTTCTTTTCTTTTCGAATTTACTGCTATTTCGTGATAATTAGTATGATTGCTTTTTGTGTTACTTGCAGTGGAGTTGTCAAGGCTGGGAATAGCTGATGGTGTCAGAGGTGAGGCATATGTTCTCCATTTTGAAGAAACCCGTTACCCCTACCAACTCTTTTTGATAACCCCTTTTTTGAACTTTTTTTATTAAATGGCTCCATTGGGTTGCATCTTTCATACTGAGTACTGTTAACAATTTACACTATTCCTTCTGCAGAAGTCAATTTGCAGCACTCTGCGATATGGATGGCTGGTGTTTATCTAATGCTTTTAATGCAGTTCCTTGAAAATAAGGTTGCTGTGGATCTTACACGAGCTGAGTTTGTTGAAGCACAGGAGGTGGGTTGTGGGGCTTCATAGTCACATGGAAGAAATCCTAAGTTTCTCATGTATTAATCTGTTTATTCTCACCAGTTGTACTCTACATTGCCTGCTTTTGTCTCTTACCAATTAAGGCCATGACCTATCTTATGCGAGCATTTAACTTGTCGTGCTAGAATTGTGTTACTGTTTTTTTTCCAGATAACATGGGTATCTAAGCTTTGCCTAATTAATCCCATGGGCCTGAGAAAACTCGAACTTGAGAATAGTGTTACTGTTATCCTGATTCTTAACCGAAATGCAAGAATTTTTCCTCATAGACTATCCTCTGCTTTTGCGTGCTCTACTACCTCTCCGGACATACTTTGGGATCGAGTCTAGGTACCCTTTGGGAAAAATCTGTTGGGGCTTTTGTAGACACACCTTTGAGTATATTGCAAAGGAATTGGTCTAATTTGTAACAATTCTATTTGAGGACAACTTGTCCTCTTTTATTAATACAATTTTTCTTATCTAAAAAAACCTTTAAACCCACGTTGTTAGCTGGCAACCGTCACTGTGACTGTTCGCCAGTCATTGTTGTATAAACAGGAGCAACCGTCAGTTTTGCTTTGGTCAAGTCTCACCACTCTTTGCTGGCAGGCTGCTAAATATCGGAAAAGTGATGCTTATAGTCATGTGTGGCGGTGTGGCGGTGTGTCACTTATAAAAGTACTACGAAGACTTGTCTAAGTTGACTTTTGGCTTTCCAACATGTGACTTGACTTTGTATGTTGCACTAACAGTACTTGAATATTAGTGTAGAATTGTAAGATCATTTGTTACTCTTTGAGGAGTATGCAAGTAGCTTCTGTAAAAAAAGAAAAGAAAAGAAAAGAAAAGAGAAAGATTAGCTAGTAGCTATTGCTTTCATTTCTGAGTCGTGTGTTCACTGCTAGTATATCTTTTCAGGCATTGGTGCAGATGAGAGATTGGTATGTTCGTTTTCCAACCATTTTACAGGCTTGTGAGAGCATTATTGAAATGCTGAGAGGACAATATGCTCATTCGGTTGGTTGCTTCAGTGAAGCAGCATTTCATTTTGTTGAAGCGGCAAAAGTATGTTCTTCCTTTCCTTGTTTTTTGTTTGGCTATTCTAATTAGTATCCGGCGGTTAAGTTCTTACCACATACTGTAGAAGGGAATTGTTGGACACTGGGACTCTGGGAGTTGTTGCTTTTTTTGGTTTCATTTTCCTCCCTCTTATTGATGATACTCTGTTGGTTTCCATAGCCAATAAAGTTGAAAGAGAATCTTAGAATGTTATAATGTGGGATCCTTTTTGTACTAGCAATCTTTTGGTGTATCTGGTTGGAGCGTAGTTGTGTTTTTTATTAGCTCATTCCATTAATTTCATGCGGGGGAGGGTAGAATACTAGAATTTTTAGCTTCTTTGTTGGCAAAGTTGGGAGAGGCTTTTAAGGACTATCCCTTTCAATTATGCAGCTTATTCTGCACAATTGGCGCTTTTTGTAATTATTTCGAGCTTGCAATACATCTTGTCCTTGGAGTCTCATTTGACACTTGTTTAATATAATTGATTTTTTTATCAAGGAAAAAAATGCGAGATTTTTTCTTCCTGGAAATGTCATGGATCAGAAATTTTATGCTTTGTCAATCTGAATTCAAGAACTCGACATTTTTTTTTATATTTCTTAAACTGCATGTTTTTGTCCCTGTTCCTCATTTCCTGATGTTCCCTGCTATGCGTATGTTCACCTATTTGACGCATGAGAATAGTTCAACTCTTGTTTACTCCTTTATGGGAATCCGTCTATAGGTTTATCCATGCCTGAATTTCTCCTCCAGCATAAGTCAAGCCAATTTTATTTATTCATCTGAAAGCTGAAGGTGCATTGTTGCCAAAAACATGTGTCTAGTTGTGAATTATGCATCTTTTGTTTTTGCGAATCAATTGAAACTATACTTTTGGTTTTCGTATCTGTATTTATACTTTTTGTTGTTTTGTTTTTAGTGATCTTAGGTTGTGTAGGTGTGCTACTAGACCCGTAAAATGATAAATGTCGTGTTGATTCGCTCTTTGCAGCGAATTTCGTATCTATGTTGGTAAAGGTAGAGAACAATAAGAAAAGAGGGAGAGAAAGAGATGGGTTTGCGACAGAAAAGGCAAGAGAATGTGGAAGCGGGAGAGGCATCTTACTTAGGCTAGCAAATAGTTATATTAATCTGTATCTTTTCATAGTATGGCCCAAAAAATTGAGTATATATGTAAACCAGCGAATCGGATTCGCCAAGGGCTTCGAATTTCATTTCCGAATTTGTTTTGTGAACCATAACGAATTATGAATCATGTGACACTATCAGGGGTGAGGTTTTTGTTGGTGGAGGGAAACAGATGGTTTGGTGGCGGATAGTGGTGGTGGTCGGGAGCACACTATCAGGGGTGGAGGAGAGAGATTTAAGGTAGGGGGGAGCATGAGAGGTGTTTCAGTCGTTTGCCATTTTTTTGCACTTTTGTTGAACTACGATGGGGAACCGAGTTCCCAAATGTCAAAACCTTGTCATACTAACTTCATTGATAATAGCCGGTGCTATGATTTGTTTTAAATTAAATAATGCCCTCAAATTTCTTCCCTCATGACCTCTCTGTTGTTCATTCTTTACTCTCTCTCTCTCTCTCCCCTTTATTGAAACCACATTAAGTCTGCCGCTAGACAAAAAAGAAAAAGGGTGAATGTTCTGCTTCTTAGCCTTCCCCTGCTTTATCTTGTGAGCCTTGCCCTTTTTTCCCTTATAATTTCTCGCTTCATTATTTTCTGTCTTAGTTTAAACTTTGACTTAGCTTAGGTTTATTGATACCCGTCAAACTAATACTTTAAACAAGCTTTATCTTTTCCCCCAGTTTACCTTTCTCTCAGGCATGGGTGGGTTAACCTGTGGTGGGGATGAGTTTCTTTTTCGTTTGTTAATTCTGTGTTTTTATAAAATAGGGGAACCAGTGTTCTTTCAGGTAGGCTATTGTTTTGTGTATTCGATTCGCTTAATTACTGTGTTCAAAGCCCTTATAGCCTCTGCCTCTAAAACCAGAGGTTTTAAGGTGGAGTTGAATTTGAAAAATGGGAAAAGGTCAAGGTGAAGAGATGCGGGAAAGCTTGAATTGGAGGCCTCTGACTTTTGAAGAATTTGAATTTTTTTCGTCTGTGTTAGGAATTTAGTACAAGGTTGCGTACATCCTGAGCCCCCTCCCACCCCTACGGCTTGCGGGATGACACCGGGTTGTTGTTGTTTGATTGTTAGGGGAAGCAAAATAGTTGAGTGAAGTAGGGAGACAACATTAAGGGGTTTCGGAAAAAAAAAGTGTGCCGTTTGAGCTTTAGGCAGGGAAGGAACCCACCATTAACTGTGGATTTCTGTAAACCTGTGATATCCCAAACATGAGACCTTTATATTTTCAATGGGCTGAACTGGTAATTATTTTCAATAATTTGTCTTATATCCTTTTGTTCTTTTTTAGAATGGCGAAGAAATGGGTTTACCTATTATCAGTAGATGAAAGTGAATATAAACATAAGTCTGTGTCCTTCCAGCTAGGGAAACTGGTGTGGCTTTACAAGTAGCTATGCTGGGGAAACTCGTGTAGTTTTGCTAAGTAACTCAGGTGGGCTAATCAATGATGAATCTGCAGTGCCAGCTTCTTCAGCGCTTGCCCTGCAGTCTACTTTAGCAATGATATGCGAGTATCAGATTTCTAGGAGGGATTGATTTGGATATGTTTAGTATGATGATGTTGTGATCTTGGATTGTGGATATTTGTTACTATTATGCCTGACATGTAGATTGCATTAATGAGGGAGACATTTACCTAAACGTTTTCATCTCTCTTTTTCATGTGAGTTGTGACTGCGAATTTCATATTTTTCTTTTCGTCCTTCTCTCGCTAACTGCTGTATGTTACTTTAATTGATATTGAAATAGTCGTTGATGTCAAGCGCTCTTACATAATGTGAACAATATGTTTCTATTTTTTTTATTTAATTTAATTTTGGCATCTCACACTTGGCTGTCATATGCAGTTGACACAAAGCAAATCAGTACAATCTATCTGTCAAGTATATGCAGCTATTTCATACATAAGCCTAGGTGATGCAGAGTCTTCATCACGGGTACTCTTTTTGCATCCTGTGTCTCTATGGTTTTATCCAGTTTTATGTTATCTGAGTTATTTTTCTTGCAGGCACTGGATCTTATAGGACCTGTGTATAGAGAGATGGATTCTTTCATTGGGGTGCGAGAGAAAACAAGCGTTCTTTTTGCCTATGGTCTTTTGTTAATGAAGCAGCACAATCTTCAAGAAGCACGGTAAGCATGTGAAGCTCTCAGTGCCTCGTTGGGTATTGTGGTGCTGATACATTGATCTGATCACAACCAAATTGCCATGTTAGACATGATTGTCTGGTTTGAAACATATTACTACCTCCGTTCTTTAACTTGTTTCTTGTTTCCATTTTGGGGTGTTCTTTAACTTTCTTCTTGTTTCCTAATAAATCCTCTTTTTTTGGGTAAATTTACTATCTAACCCTACCACTTCACCCATATTACTTTGAAATCCCATCACATTCCCCCCACTTGTCCTTAAAATATGTGCCATTTCCAAACAAGAAGCAAGTTAAAGAACGGAGGTAGTAGTTATTTGAGTGTCATAAATTGTACTACGTCCGTTTCTTTGTCTTGTTCCACTTTGAGTTTGGGCACAAAGGGAAGTAGTTTTTGGGGAAATTAATGAGAGTTGGTGGGAAAGCAAGGGGAGAGTGTGAGAGAGGGGTAGTGTAATTATGGGGAAAAGCTTGGGACAAGACGTTAATTTTGGCAAAAGAAAATACCCAATAAGGAAAGTGAAACAACAAAAAAGAAACAAACGAAAAAGAAACGGAGGGAGTATGTAATTGAAAGCCATTAATCTGCATTCGTAAAGTGTATCAGTTACTTCTGTCTACTGTGCTCGTACAAATTGTCTGTTTTTATTTTCTTTTGACAGTAACAAATAGTCTGTTGACTTGATGATACTTTGTGGAATCATGCTGCAGCATCCGTCTGGCTAGTGGTTTGCAGTTAACGCATAGCTCTTTGGGAAATCTTCAACTAGTTTCCCAGTATTTAACCGTTCTCGGGAGCTTGGCAATTGCTCTTCATGATACTGCTCAAGCTAGAGAGATTTTGAGGTCCGCCTTGACTTTGGCTAAGAAACTAAATGATGTTCCAACTCAGATCTGGGTCCTTTCTTCTTTATCAGGTCTGTGATCATTTTGGAGCTTTCATATATATTGCATACAAAATACTTTCTTGACGCTGATATTAATTTTGGAGAATGCAAAGTTCAATTTAAAAGGTTATTTTGCATGATTGGTACGAGCTAAGAGAATACTATTTACTGAACTGTTGTTGGCTAATAGTGGCATGAACTGATCCACGTAAAAGTGAAACTAAAGATGATTCTGATTTATGTGTGCAACTACAGCATTATACCAAGAGTTGGGAGAAAGGGGAAATGAAATGGAGAATTCTGAGTATCATACGAAGAAGTTGAATGATCTACAGAAAAGACTTGCTGATGCCCATGCATCGGTCCATCACATCGAACTGGTAAGTTACAGTATTGATGTTGGACATGTCTGGATTTTGCAATCTTGACTTGAGTTTCTTAGTTCAGCTTTTGTTTTTCATGTTCCTTTTTGCTCTTTAATAGTTACTAAACTGAATTTGTTCCACAGATCGAAATGACTAAGATTGAAGTTCAACATCTGAATGAATCTGATATTAAACGTGAGATCGGGAGCTCATCCATTAGAGTTAACCTCGATATCCCAGAATCAGTTGGTCTTAATACACCTATGTCAATGCAATCGTCATCAAGGCTTATTGATTTAGATAGTGGAAGACGTGGGAAGAGGAAGCTCTAGCGAGGAACGTGTCTATTGTCATTGACTAACGCCTGTACCTTCCTTTGTATAGCTTATATGCATGTAGCATGAACATTTCTAGTGTCTGTAAAGAAGAGTCCGTGGGTTGCTGCAGTGAGTGCGAGTATTGGAGCAGCGGATTCTTCATGTTCCAAAAAGACCAGTAAACAAAAATACAGGGTTAGTTTATTTTTTTCAGTTGCATTCTTGTTCAAACTCCAGACATCAACTATAGTCAAAATCTCTGGTGACGTGTAACTTTGCTGAGACACCTGTCAAAGAATTCTCAAATTACATATGTGATATGCCTTATATTTGATATTGGAATTAGGGAACACTTTAAAAGTAAGAATGTTTGGCGTGAAGGGAACAGGGTAGTAGATTGGATGTCGTCGTATGGAAGGCACCATTGTGATGTTTTTTGGGATACTTCTTGGTCATCAAGGAGTTCATCATTGTTGGGCGTTTTGGTGACCGATTATAGGCAGAAGGAGACTCTTCGGTGGGTAGATTTTGACTTGATTAGCCTGATAAGGGCATGGAAAATATATGGGATGCATGGTTTCCGTACACTTCATGCAGTGTTCTTGTGAATCTATTTTCACTTGATCAGGTCTATTTCAAGGTCTATGGAGACTTCGAAATCCAAATTTCAGCATTCCATTCAGCTTCTTGCACTTACATCATAACCTTGATTTGTTTATCTGCATATACAGAAGTAGCACTTGTCCTTTGTTCTGCTAGTCTAAGTAATTATATTTGCAACTTAGTATTCCTTACCATATACTGTGAATGCAGCGGCTTTTGTCCCTTTCTCTGTGGTCTCAATCCTAAACTACTAGGTAACCTTCGAAACATTGAGGCAAAAAAGTATCCGAGTTTCAACCATCTCTGAAGGTTCTTGGCAATTCTCGTCAAATGGTTCACTCAAAGCTGAATTTGGGGATGGAAATCTTGTTAACTGACCCATCATCTAGTGTTTATCTCTCCTCAACAAGTTCATGTCTAACAACAGTGTGCATGGTCCGCAGGAGATTTGGTAACACCTCTCTCGTTTGGGAGAAAGATGTACATGGAAAAACTGCCTTTCTCTGTAGAGCATTGCCTCATGAAGGGAACTTGACACTTGTCTCCACCTAAAAGATGGATTTTGTGATTGGCTGTATCTTCTGGCTTGAACGTTTTCGCCCAAGTTCCTTCAAGACAGTGCACTCGAGAAGCCTGAGCAACTGTCCTAGCAACGTACCTTTGGCTGCCACAGCCGGGATATTAAGCGCGGCTGCAACAGATTGCAGAAAGCAGATCATGTCATTTCTATCTTTCTTTACCTTTTTTTGGAAAAGACTCTTGCAAGATGTGTTTGCAAGTCGCAGGCCAATGTATTTGGTTGAGGTGAGAGCAGATATTGGCGGAAATCACTCTGTAACGACGATGCTCTGTAGGCGGTTATACTTCTATTATATAATCAGGCGCCTGCAATCTACTGTTTCTAGGTGTCCTTTCAGTTGGGGGTTGCAAGGGATATTGTTCATAGAAGGGACTTAAGGTCTAGGATTACTTAGAAAAGGGTTGTGGGAGGTCCCAATATACCTCCTAGAGATTTCAATCAGTTTACGTATTTAGAAATTGAGAACACAGGAGTAGTTGTTTCAGACTTTCAGAGCTGTATTCATCACATTATGGAATACAATAACGTAAAGTCACCAAAGCCTTCTATCTCTGTTAGGAAACTACCGTAATAGATCGTCTATGCGTGCCTTATAAAAAAAATTGTATATGAATGAAGCCATATATCTAAACTAAATTGTCTGTTGAAATTAAGGCTTCCAATACTTGTTCGTTGCTCGGACTACAAATCTGATTATTGTGGGGATACCATTCAGTACAACTTCTTGAGAAAGGTCAGGAATGGGAGCACCCCTTATATTATAAAACAACGCTGATTATCGTGGTGAGAGGAAGGACTGTGTCTCGAACATCTGGGAGATGAAGGATGATCACTGGGGCTTGTACTGTATCTTTGTATCTTTGTCTTTGGTCT
Source organism: Pharnaceum exiguum (assembly GCA_900322385.1). NCBI lineage: Eukaryota > Viridiplantae > Streptophyta > Magnoliopsida > Caryophyllales > Molluginaceae > Pharnaceum > Pharnaceum exiguum. The sequence goes on from ONZK01000564.1 coordinate 50,290, forward strand.
TCTTGTTGCATATAGTCGTGTATATTGGTTCTTATGGATTAGTTTTTGGGAATTTTGTTGGGACACCCCTTATAAATAGACTACTTTGTAGCGACACCCCTTATATAATCTTTTTTGTTACAACACCCCTAATATGTATAAAATGTTGTTTAGACACCCTAAATCTAGATTTTCGAACTAAAATCTGGGTAAACTACCCGTTATACCCCTCTTGTGTTACACGCGCACAAATGAATTCGCGTTCTATATATGTTTGTTTCTCTCCAAAATTATCTATTTACATCCATTTTTTTAATCTTTCTTCCTCTCTTTCAATTTACAACAGTAAAAAGATAAAAAAACGCTTTCATTTTCGTGTGCGTGTAAATGAAGAGGGGTATAATGGGTAGTTTATCCAGATTTTAGTTCGAAAATCTAGATTTTGGGGTGTCTAAACAACCTTTTATACAAATTAGGGGTGTTGTAACAAAAAAGTTTGTATAAGGGGTGTTGTAACAAAAAAGTTTATATAAGGGGTGTCGATACAAAAATACTCTATTTATAAGGGGTGTCCCAACAAAATTCCCTTAGTTTTTTCAATAAGAAGTAAAATCATTTGTTTTTCTTTCTACTGTAACAAACAAAGCTATCAGAAAAAATTCCCTTGTTGGCCTTGCTGAGTGAGCCTCACTCCTTTCCGTCTATAAATTTAAAGCAGCCTTAAATGCATGCCCTTGCCCTTAATAGTTAAGTTATATATTTGATGACGGTCGCATGGGATCAAATCTTCTCTGATCAAGTTATCATTTATCAGATTTCAGAACAGTTTCAACTGTTAAGGCTAGCCTGGCCAGATGTTTAGTTACTGATCCAATTTTGTTCATCGTACTGTACTTGAACTGCTCATTTGCTTTGAGACAATTAAATCATTGATAGGATTATTTGGCTTTACCATAAAACTTTGAAATACATCCAATTTAAGTCACGTACATTCTCTTAGATTCCTGATATGCTTATTAGGTTCTGCCGTGAAATCATCACAAGCAGTAGCTGCTCATTCATTTGTTTTGAAATTTTTATTTGGTTTTGGATCATCTATGGCCGTTATCATTCTTTTAAATCATTTCACTGGTATAATATACATTTTTTGTTTGTTATATCATCCTTCGCTCATTTGAATGGCAGAACCAATAACTAAATTGTTTCCAGTATTACATCAGAGTGAGGACAAGCAAAGAGATGTTATGCCTCATTCAGGGGAGCCCTAGGAAATGGCTCCCAAGTTTGTATACTTTTCAACTTCCAGGGAATCATTGTTTGTGAAAGCTAAGGACAGGATTGCTATGCCCCACATTTTTGATTTTGTTCTCATATAGCACATGCTCAAGTTTCTTCAAATTGAGAAGCTATAACTTAAAGTTCGATTTGGATATTCTTCAGGAAGCATAGAACATCCCGAGCACAATTCCAGCCTGAGAGTTCTTTTTTTCCTGATCTCTGTCAACTTCACTCTCTGATAACCGGTCAGTCTTCTTACAATCTTTTTTGTCACTATCTTCTTCTTCTTCTTTTTTTAAAAATGCTGTAAGTACTTCAATTTAGCATAAATTGATGAGCAGTGAAGTGCATATGCCGCTTAGTTATAAACATCTTCAGAGTATATGTAAAGATACATCATATGCTATAATTTGATTTCACTTGTGTTCACTCTCATCTTTCAGTAGGTTTAATTCGTTACTGCTGGTGTCGATACATTACTTTGCATGCAGACGCATTTTCTAAATTCTGTTATACCAGAAGAGAATATGTTTCTCTTCTATTTGTGCATCAGATAAAATCTGAATGTAGTTGAAGCTTAAGCTCGCACTGCCTTCTAGAGATGGGTTCTTATGCAGTACACGACCTTCTTGAATTGGGAAATTCATATCATGGATAAAATGCTACCTCTGCAGTCCATGTAGTTTACTGCATCATGAAGAGTTCTTATCCGACCAAAATTAAAATTTTGATATTCCTGTTTCTAGGCATAGACAAGGAGATCATATTTAATATAATAGCTGTAAAAACGAATCCACATAGTACCAAAACCTATTCATTGCTGTTAGCACAATATGTATTAGAAGCAAACTTCTGGGGGTACTATCCAATGATAAATACAATTGAACGCATATGCCACTCCAAGTTGATTCTGAGCATGCCAATAAAATGATAAAATTTTGATTTCAATAGAATCACTTTTTCTTAGCTTAACGAACTATGTTAAGCAGCAATACAATATAATCGATACAATCATGCATTCTGATCACAGACTTAACACAGATACACTTGATTGCCATACAAGGGGTTCGTCTTCCTAGCATGAACAAACCAAGCAACAACTGATCCGATCCCTCAAAATGCTGCTGCACTTATTCTATTTGAATCGGCATGAGAACCCAGGCCAACCTTATTTGAATGTAAGACAAGTCCTGATGTTTCAATCCACTTCATCACCTGTTGCTTAACTTTTCTTGACAAAGACATTGGACAATTAAATTATGTAATGATTGTGGAACACAGGAAGTTGTATACATTGTTTAGGAGTTTAGGAGGTAGAAATACGTCTTAGCTAGTTAAGATGGTTTCGTGAAAGTATCTTACCTTGGGTTTATATTTCACAATCATTACATCTTTTCAGTGCATTGCAACAACACTTGGAGTTACATGCAGTTGATGGTTCCACGGACATTAGTCAACAGTATGATTGTAACTTTTGTGACAGGGTGCTTGTAGGACATAGTTTACTCTAGTATCAGTGGCAGGAAATCTGAGAGCAATTGCTTTCTTCCTTAAAGCCTCCTGCATATGCACTCAATAATGATAGTAGTGCAAGGCTTATATCTTCAGTATCCTGGCAACATTGCCAAGTTATCCGCAGTATCTCTGAGACCAGCCAATAGTAAACACATTTGCAACTTAAGTGCATATATAATATTGGTCCAAATAAGAATTTGAGAAATACTTTATCAGCTTCCAAGATGCACTATATGTTGGAGTGCTTTATTTTTTGGTAAATAATACCCCTTATGAATGTTGTAGCCATAATACAAGTAAGTTACTCTGGTGTTACAGTGAATTGCAGGGCAATTCTCCTTTGGCATGCAGCTAGTATGCATGTGCAATGGCCTTCATGCCAAGGGAGAATCACTCTGTTATACACTGTAAACATATTATCAGAAGAGAACAATGGTAAAGAGGATGGTTAACCAATCTGATCTACTAACCGAACTCTTGCTCTATTGTGCTGATGAATTGCAGGGCAATTCTCCTTTGGCATGACAAACTAGGATGCAGTACATGATCTGCATTATCAGCATGCCAAAAGAGAATCACACTGCTAGTCTGCTATTCACCAAGTACATATGTAGTATACTAGAGAGGCTGCTTCCTGACTGTGCCATCCAACACATCATAACTAGACTATATATATATATATATATATATACCGTTTTTCGAAGAGATATTCCAGAAAGGGGGGATATGCTCCATATCATAAGCTCATGCATATTTATTTATTTTTTTCCTTCTTTCTGTAGGCATGTACCATTATTCTCATAGATTGTGTTTGTACGGACCAGTTCAAGGGTAAAAGATGACAAAAAGGAAATATAAAAAAGCTATAACGAATAAGCATGACTTCAGTATTTCTTTAATTATTCTTAGTACATGCCGTAGGATCTTCCTTCTTGTACTCCCCGATGTTCACTATGTAGTATGAAAAGTGACACGCTTTTCATAGATGCTCACTTTGAAATGCACATGTTCTTCGCATATTTAGATTTTAAGAGGATTGAAGAGTCACTTGCCTTGACCAAGAAACTCACCAAATCCTCTCTATTTCACAAAGCAGAAAGCAGGAGATCTCATATTTGAAATCCATATTTCCTTGTTTAAGATTAAAGAAAATCATGATTTTGAAAATGACCATCTTTGATTGTACATTGATTTACCGCTTACATCCAATGCTTTATGGTCTTCTTCTTTGGTCTTTTTAGAATGAAACTCTCTAGATTATCACATAATTCCTCGAGTAAACACATTTTGTCTGCTACACATTTTTTTCCTTTGTTGATTATTTTTCAAAAAAAAATTCCTTTGATACATGCCATTGTAGCTAAAATGTAGCAAAGCTATAGTCTTGCCTTAATAGTGTCGTACTAAATAAAGTGCCAAAGTATTGGGGCTAGTTATAACATATTGTCAATATTACTTGTATTTAGTGTATAGTCCAAGGCCCAACTAGGGTGGACTAATTAGGTTGTATATAAACATACACCTGTCAATGAGAAAAGCAAGTTGGCCAAAACACATAATTCTACATGGTATCAGGCTATCTTTCCTAGGTGACCTAAATTTTTTTTTTCAGCCGCTGTGCCATATTTTCTCTTCGGCCGCCGCGCCCCGTTTCAAGCAGCCGCCGCCGCTGCTCTTTCTTCCTCCATCCTCACGCCGCCGACGCGTGCTTAGCCCAGGCCGCAGCGCCCTTTTATGGGAAGATCTTCGTCGCCGTTATTCAGTGGTTGACCCTATGCGTGTTCATCAACTACGTGAACCTATTCATAATCTTAGTTCTGCTGGTTTATCTATTCCTGCTTATTATGGTCGTCTTAAGGTGTTATATGACGAATTAGGTGGTTTTCTTAAAAACCCATCTTGTCAATGTGGCCGTTGTGTGTGTCATAATGCAGCGAAAGTTGTTTTTGAGGAACGTGAAAACGAACATCTTCATAAATTTTTGATGGTACTACTCGGTCTAACTTACTTAGCCGTGTTCCGGCTACGGATCTTGCTACTGCCTACGAGGTGGTTGCCCGTGAGGAACTCCACCACCAGTCTGGCCGCGCCAAGGAGGAGCGTTCCGAGGCAGTGGGGTTTGCTGCTCAGGCCGCCGCGCCTTCCACTTCTTCTGCTCTCGTTTCCGCAGCCGCTGCTCCTGTTACTGCTTCTCCTGCTTCGTCCAATGATAAGCCCAGGTGCCGTTATTGCAAGAAACTTGGTCATACTATACAAGATTGTTTCCAGTCCTGAAAATTGGTGTGAAAACAACCGAGGCGGTCGTGGTGCCTCACCTTCTTTCCGCGGTGGCCGCGGTGGCCGAGGAGGCCGTGGCCGTGGTCGCACATCCTTCACTGCAAATGCCGTCCAGTCCGACGACTATTCGACTTCTGAAAGTCGGGCTCCGTTGCCTACACTTTCCACTGACCAGTGGGATTCTCTACTTCAGTATTTGAATACTCATAAATCCACTTCCTCTGATAAACTTGTTGGTAAGTTTTTACTTAATCACTAGATTATGGATACAGGTGCATCGTGTCATATGACTGGCCAGCGATCTTTGTTGAGTAATGTCGTGCAAATTCCGTCCTTGCCTGTTCGACTTCCTAATGGGTCGATCTCTTATGCTCAATATGTTGGTACAGCTGATCTTGGTACCGGACTTGTGTTGAAACAAGTTTTATTGGTGCCGTAATTGGAGTGTAATCTGATGTCTATCACTTGTGTTCTTGATGATTTGAATGGATTTTTTATGAGTAACAATAATTTGTGTGTATTACTA
>ONZK01000566.1:42138-78482 GCA_900322385.1 Pharnaceum exiguum
TAAATTAAACTATCACATATGCTAGGGTTTCATCTTAGTTCTAGAAATTGAATTAGCTAGACATAGAGGGTGAAGAAAACATCACAAATAGGAGAGGAGCCATGGCCTTGAAGTGTCTTGCTCAGTTAGCCGCCTCGTGTGTACTACTCGATCTGGACTGAAACAGAGCTCTTTGTCTAGTCAGTACTCGAGCGTGTACTGCTGCGTGTGTTTCTATTAGTGACGGCTTTGTGTGTATCGCTTGGTCTGTTGCTGCTTCTGGCTCTCTTCGCCTTGTGTTTATATGCCTTCTGTGTGCGTATGCTTAAGGAAAGTGAATCCCAGTTCTTTCTTTTTCTTCTCGTATATTCTGTCCAAGGAAAAGTCTCCATTTCTTTTTGTCGTTTTCTTTTCTTTTAATCACTCCCTTGATTTTTGTCTGTTGGTCACCATTCGTACAAAGCAAACTTCTCATGGGCTTTCAATATTTAAGACCAATGACCTCCATTTTAAACACTTGCGTTGAAAGTCACTAGCAGTTCCAACTCACACTTAATTTGCACGGTTTTGATGATCCTTATACCTACATAAAATATAAAATCGGTAATAACTATAACTATTAAATTAAAAAGGACTAATAAATTATTATAATGAGGTAAAAATATATAAAATATGAGACTTATCAGGTTTCTGAAAAAGTAACTCTGGCTCTGCACAAAAACATGCTTCTGTTTGGATATTTCTACCGCCCAACTTCCGGCGCATACCGCCAGACTCTGGCGCATGCCGCCAGAGTTGGATTTCGTCAAGGTTTCGTATTTCCTTTTTTGTATACCCGTGTGGGTATATAGTATATTTTGTATACCCGGGTGGATATACAAAATGGATATTTTTCCGTATTTTGTTTTATTCTAACTCTTATTTGGGGAAATAGTGAACTTGGTTTATACTCTAATATTCCCGGAATCTTCTAAAGAAAAGAAGTTGCTTTTTCGCCAAGTAATACTTAAATAAATAAATAAATACATATAAATGCATATTTAAATAAATAAATATCTTAATTGGGAAAAAACTTAATGGATTGGGCTTAGTTTGTGGGCTGATTCCAGTAAAACTAATTAATTAATAATTAGGCCAATGGGCTAACATTAATTAATCGGACGTGTTATGCTATTATTAATGGTTCAAATGATGATTAATAATTGATCGGGTTTATGAATCGATTTCAATTTCTTTTTTCTCAAGCACTGGTGGACCCATTACAATAAAGATTCAAGCTAATCGAAGGATATAAGGTTGGGGATTTTCGTCATTAGCCATGGCAATACCCCGTACAGAATACGGTATCTACATAGAGGCACTACAAGAAAAAGGCCATTTTGAGACCGAAAAAATCGGTTTCATACATAACGGCCTAAATTGGTCTCGAAACACGATTTGAGACGGATTTTTTCGGTAGCGAAACCCTTGGTAGCAAATTATTTCCGAGACCGAAACCAACATCGGTCTCTAATTTTGAGACTGAATTGCTACCGAAGTAGTTAGTAGCTAAATAGATACTGACACTATCGGTATCAAGTCGGTGTCTAATTTGAAACCGATCTTGCTACCGATTTTTCAGTAGCAAAAGTTGCTACTGAAATGTCGGTATCAATTCGAACTCTCTTTTTGACACTGAAATATCGGTATCCATTCGGACTCGGTTTTAGATACCGATAATCGATAGCTATTCCGTAGTATTTTTGAGACCATAATATCCGATTCAATTTGGTAGCAATTTCGAGACGATAATATCGATTCAGTTGCAACTTTGATACTAAACTTCAGTTTCAATTTAGTATCATTTTTGAGACTATATTATCGATCTCCATTCCATTCAAATTAGAAACTCGAAACCGTTAGTTGTACTTTTGAGACCATCATCACACCATGAAACTTAGGTACCAATAGGGAGAGGATTACTGCGAAAAACGAAATCAATAAATTGAATAAAAAAACTATTTTATTGAAAACAATTGTACAAAACTAATACAATGGTAACAAAAACTATTGCAAAACATAAAAAATTTAATATATGGTAAGCTAATCATATGTACTATTCTCCTTGTCAGCGGGAGTATCAAAAGTGCTCGGGCTTTGAAATCGAAAAAACACCTTTAGATCTTCGACTTCATCAGTCGTTGAACCACTAGGTTTGTTCTATCCATGTGCTAGCTCTTTGCTTAGATAAAAAGATTGCACCTTATACCTTATCCACCTTATGCCTTATCATCATCTTTATGTTTGAGTACCTCATCCTCATCTTTACGCTTGAGCACTTGGATATTAAGTTCTTCTTAAGTCACTTTTAGCTCCTGTCATTTTGATCAGTATTGAAGTTCAGCATCAATGTTGAAGCACCATAATAGTGTAGCCGAGTAACTCTTTACAACTACTATCCATGAGCCACAACAGCAATAACCGTCCATCAATAATAGCACCAAAAATCATGGCTACATCAACATAGCAAAAAAAACAAGATCAGAAACATGATAGGTGCAATATCGCAGACCAACCATGAGCAACCGAGAGCAACTCTCAACAACAAGAAGCGAAAAAAGAAGAGCAACATAAGTACAACAAGCCCGCAACAACTGTACAAACAGATTGCACATAATAAACATCAAGGTTACTCTCTGACACCAAGACGCCAAGTCCTCAACTTACCGTTCACGACCAAATCAAACACTCCCATCAAAGCGCAACAAGCAAATACCAGCCACACTAACACTCCAACAACAGCCAAAACAGAAATCGAAGCAGCAACGGTATACAACAGCTTACCAATTACAGTGAAACATAGCAGACCACAAACAGACAGAAACAAAGCCAAAGCCAATACAAACAGAGAACATTTGGCAGTGAACACAAGTCACGAACCAGAGAACATGATCAAAATCAAACAGACAAAGCAGAATAGAGTACTTGCGACTACAACAACAACCCACTTTACCGCTTGCAGGATACCGATTTGAGTCAAACAAAACCACAACAACGTCCGCAGCTACACAAGCGCAAGAGTAGCATACAGAATAATCACATCCAAGTCAAAGTACATCACATTTAGACAAGCCAATACTCAGCATCCAAGCATTCGATATAAGTCATATAAACATTACCCAGTCACAACATACACCAATCAGCACTTGAAATAATCACATATTAACTTCTAATCCAAGCTACACATGCAAATCCAAAGTGAGAGTGTTGGTTTACCTTACAAGAGCCAACCGAAAATGCAAACTCAAACAGAAGCCGAAACAATCCCAACCGAGGCTTACTCGCAGTAGCCAACAAAACTCAGATCACCCAACAACCTAATTACAATTAAAACATGAAAACACAACTGAGAATAGCTAGTTATAATCTGAAATTAAAAAGAAAGAAATCATAAAGAAGAATTGACGGGTAATAGGGAAATTACACAAAATGGAGGCTGCCCATTTCGTCAGACCCTCTGTGGTAGTCGAAGGCTTGACGGAGCATGTAGAGATGAGTCTCAGGTGGAAGTAGGCGCGGAGACGAACGGCAGGTGGATGGAACTGCTTGAGAGAGTGGAAAGAAAGGTAGATACTGCCGATGGCAGCGAGAGAGAGAGAGGGAGCGGAGAAGGAAGAACACGATGGAGATGTGAGGAGCCATGAGAGTGAGGGAGTAAAGAGTGACGAAGATTGAGAAATGAAATAGGGTTAGGTACTTACCTCTGTTTCTATCGCACAACAGACAAGTGGGAGTTGTTTTTTTTTTCTTTTATTAAAAGAACTAGTTACTTAAACCAAAAAAAGAAAAAAGAACTAGTTACTCCGTAGGAATTTGTGTCGAGACTCCATAGTCCATACTTTAGATTTTTTTTTGAGTTCATACTTTAGAAATTACGAGTACTTTTGTGTTATTATGAGATAAAAATGGCAATTAGTTTATGCAATTTGAATAAAACTGTTAAAGATTTTAAAAAAATAAATATAAATGTAAATAAATAGAAAAATGTTTGGAACATTAGTGTACATGACTAACATGAGCAGTGATTAATTAGAAAAAATTGTCGTTATCAAATACAAATAAATGAGTACAATCTATTTATATAAAAAGTCATTAACAAATAGATCGATCCTGGTGGTTGATTTTAGTTATATAATAGATTTTTAAAGGATTTTTAGGCATTTTCTCCATTTTTATTTATGGATGCCACTTACTTTTGGTAAAAATAAAAATGTGTTAATTATCATTAATAGAAAACTATGTGAAATGTGGTATTGGACAAATGAGTGAATGTATACTTATGTCATAAATTTCATTTGTTATTTAATTGTGTGAAAGTTTGTATAATTTAATATATAAAAGTAGCATAAACATTATTTTAAAAAAGCTCAAGTGATATGACACATTGCAAATGAGTGCATTAATATTTACATAAGAGATGCCACCGGCTAGTTTTTGTGAAGGTTTATACATTAAATATATAGTATAGATATATATAATCAAGAAAATAATTATGGTAGTAAAAATAACCATTTTTGGATTTTACAATGTCATTGAGACAACAACAACTGAGTGTAATCCCCATTTAATGCAATGCTTGGGGGCCGGGATGTACACAACCTTACCCTTGTATAAGAAAACAGAGAGGTTGTTTTCGAAATTGACCCATTGATATAAAGATTAACTTTCAACAACTTCACTAAAAATAAGAAGTACTAAAAGGTTTTCTTAGCCATTTTGCTATAGTCCATAATCACCTAAAGCTGAAAGAGGGAGATAATTCTTTCAACTTCATAAGCACACTGGTACTACAATGTCATTGAGAAAAATACTAAATGAAAAATAGATCTATTAGTTTACACAATGCTAGCTCAAATTGAAGCTGTGAAAAAAAAATAGTTTGAAAGTATGTCACAAAAAAGTTTCAAAATGGACTTATATAAATCTACTATAAGCAGTTTTCTTTAGACACTGCTATGAATGGAAAAGTTTTTTTTTTAATAAAATTGAGATCGAAGAGAAGCAACTAAGAAATCAATTTCGTAATTTGAAACTAATTTGAGACCGAAAACTCTCAGTAGCAAAATTGAAACTGAAACGAAACTACAAATAAATTCGGTTTCTTAATTTGAGACGGATTGAAGACCAATAATTTTCGGTTGCACAATGGAAACGGAAACGACACCGTTCCAGAAAACGGTATCATATCTTAACACTGAATCGAGACCGAAAAATTATGGTTGCAAAATTGAAACTGAATTGCTACTGAAGTACAAATCGGTTTCGAAATTTGGAGACTGAATGGAAACTAAAATATTCAGTATCAATGTCGAAACCGAAACAAAACCGATTTTTTTCGGATTCAAATTTGCTACTAAAATGATACCGAAAGTACATTCGGTAGCGATTTTCGACACTGAAATGCTACCGATTTTTGTTTCCGTCTCCAAATTTGAGACTGACCAAATTCGGTTTCATTTTGATGATTTCAGTAGCTAATTCGAGACTGATCTCATTCGGTAGCAAGCATTCGGTCTCGAAATGGCCATTTTCTTTTAGTGAGGAAGATTGATTGATTAATAGTAGTTTAATTTTAGAGATATTTGGGGAGAAGAGAAAATGGTGCTCTTTTGAAGTGGGAAATGTGGGGTATTTATAGGCCAAAGTAGGGTTTGGGGTTGATATTTTCTGAATATTTTAATTAATCAAAAAAAATGAAAAGTGAAAGAAATTGGGTCAATATTTCAAATTGGGGACAATTTCCAAATTAAATTAATGAAAAGTTGAGAAAAAGAACAAAAGAGCAACTAAACCCAAAAAAGCAACAGCTCAAAACAAATGTGTGCTACTATTTTTGTATCTTCTGTTTGTGTGAAACCCGCTAATTCTTTAATTGTTTTGTGAAGTTTTGAGGACATCACTTATTTTAAGGAGGGTAGATTGTGAAACCCCATATTTTTATAAGTATTTTATAAATCTTATTACTTGATTTCTTTATGAATTTATGGAATTATAAGTTAATTATTTTATATTAATAATTTTGTGTTATGGAATACTATTGTGGATGTACAATTCCCTAACCTTTTTTTTTATAGAAGGGATACAACTCCCTAACTGATTGTAATCCTTCACTAGATAACTACCACGACGGTTATAATATTGTGTATATATATGTACTATATCCTAATAAGAGACACATTTTTATCTGACATTCTCATTGTCTTCTCTCTCTTTCTCTCCCGTTTTATAACTTTTTGAGAATATTGTGAGTATATATTATTGATACAGTTAAGTAGTTAACCCATGTTTTTACAGTTGAAATTTTGCCCACACTGTATTCTTCTCTTCCCTCCTTACGTCACTCTCTCTCTGCCAAAAGAAAAGAAAAAAAAATGCATCTCCTTCCTCACTCACCCATGAACTCCACTCTCTCTCCCCGATCTTCCTTTGTCCTAGCGCATGTGGCCCCCACACGCGGCCGCTTGTCATCGGCGACTACCCAGGATTACTCCCCGCCATTGGTTACCCCTTCCACGCACACGGACCTAGGTGTTTACCACTCTTCCTCATCTTGTCTTTCTCACACCGACCCGCGACACAGCTCGACCCGACAACCCCGCTTTCTGTTGTGGTTTGACGTGACGTTGGGCGGCTAGTGCGAGATCCTTTCCGGCCAAGGTGATAAGCGAAAACGCGTGGACCCCATCTGTTAGGACCGACTTGTGATATGGGTTGTTTAACCCGTTTGTCCTCCTCTAACCTGCCTTCACGACCCGTTTTCCTCTCTTCTTGGCACCCACACGTCATGGATGGCTCGACAAGGCTGCACGACGCACCATCAGTGACGATTGCGCGGTGTGGTCGCTTGGTGGTGGCGTTCGTGGGCCCTACCCCTCTCTCTACTGCTCGACCCATTGGGCTGATTTGAATCATTTGACTTGAGATGGTAATGACTAATGGACCTTTGGACTTGTTTTATTTCAAAAAGAAAAAGGATTTTTCATATTATTTTTATGAAAACTGATTTTGAATATTCTTTAAATAAATATTTATTATGGGTATTTGTTTTATTATAGAGGATGACCGCGATAACAAACTAGGACTGAACCGTATTGGATTATTAGCTGCTTGAGTTAATTACGATTATCTCATGCCACATGGTTGTTTATGTACCGTTATGAAAGTAATGTTAAGATTATAATATATTGGTTGATTTTGATGGATTGTAATTTGTATGTGATGACAATTATATTTGTCTGTTTTTTTATGTTTGACATATATGAATGTAGACCGTATGAATTGATTGACTTTTCTAAAGTTTAAGATTATATGAAAGATGATTATTATGGGTTATTGTTGATGTTCTAAGTTTATGATTATGTTTAAGTTGATCGTATATGATTAAGTTTGTGATAACGATTGAGATTATTATGATTGATTATATTTAAGATCGAATGTTTATGTTGATTAAGCTTATGATGATTTTAAGTATGACTACGATTAGATTTATGATTTATAAAGAAAAGGCGATGTTAAAAGGTGTGATACATGAGTCACAAAGATAATGAAAAGGATATTATAAAATGATTGTAATGAGCCTTAGTTGTGTTTGCAACCCTACCTTAAACGGTAAACACCATAAAGTGCAACGGGAAGTCATCTAATCTGCAGACCCTCATCAATTAATCAGGTTGATGGGCCATCTGACAGGAGACTCGGAACTTCGATTTATGATGCCTGGTTAATTTATGAACTGGCTTATGTTTATGATTGCCTTTTTAGACTAGTCGTTTCCTAGTTGGTTTCGTATGCCCTTTATTGGGATCCTGACTAGGATAGGTGTGCAGAATGAGACTTACTTATGCATGGTGCCGGCCACGAGGGATCCTACCATGGGGGATTCCGCTTTACGATTAAGGTGTTCGCTTCCCAAAACCCAAAATAAACGATATGATTATAGATTAAGTACAAGTACAGATCCATTGATTTTAAATACTTTCGCTATTATTTGATGTATCTCTGTTTATATTGGGTGATCGTATGTTATATGTTTTTTTAATGTCACATTTATGTTGCATGCTTGAATTGTAAAGGTGGGTTGTGCTAAGTGTGTGACATGCTGTGATTCTAATTATTCGTGTGACTGACTATTCACCTTTCGTGACCCGATGATGGATTTGTCGGCGAGAAGATTGAGTTTGCAGGTTTTGGTTGAATGGGTCAGTGAAGTTGTGAGGACGAACTAGATGTACGGTTATTATGTAAATTAGTCTAGACCACATAGATTGATAATAAATTATGCTTATGTTACAACAACAACAACAACAACAACAACAACAACAACAACAACAACAGTCCTAGTATGATCCCATCTCAAATGGGGTACCGAGGAAGCCTGATGTACGCAGCCTTACCCCGATTTGAGAAATCGGGAGACTGTTTCTAGAATGACCCACTTAGCAGCTTTGTGAGAAAGCTCTTTGTACCTGCAATGAAAAAGCGTTAAAAACACCAATAAATTATGCTTATTTTATTTATGTAATACTCTTCGTAGGGTGATGACTAGACGCTCTATTTTCTATATTTTTGATATTTCTATATTCTTATTATATATTTTGTATTAAAAAAATAACCCCATACTGAGAGTGTTACAGTTTGGTCGGTCAAGGAAGGGTGAGTTGGATTTTTTTATTTTATTTTATGTTAATCATTTTGTTGTTGTTGTGTCAATTGGCTTTGGTGGAGATATTGTGATGTGAGGTTGAGCGATGGTGATCAAGATGATCAACATGGGATTTCGGTTGGATTGATTGTGTTGTGTGGGTAGTGGACTGAGGTTGATTCGTTGTGGGCTGGAAGAGGGACAAAAGGGCCGAAAATGAAGCAGGAGCCCTTGTCCGAAAATGGAAAACAGAAAAGAGGGAAATGGGCCCAAAGGAGCCATTTATTGATAAGGTGGAGAATTGAAAATCAACTTTACAAACTCTACAAGCAATATTGCATTGTCCTTCTTTGCCGGCTATCTCTGCTCTTTGTGAGGGTGCTTGGAAGCTCTAAATATATGTTCTCTAAATAAAGAGGATGCACTCAGCACACTTTTGCTAGTGTCATGGGTCCCTCAATTAAGACCTTAAGGATTGTCCCCCCAACCATTTGTAATTCCACATAGTGATGTTATGGCCATTTTCCAGGTTCCAAATTAGACTGTTACAAATAAGTTTGCACAATTTTCTCATATCTTGCCAAATATGAGAGCCCCTATGGAATGTAGTAGTGGTGGGTTTACCTTTCACATATTTGGCTTAAACCACTTGGCTAGTCAAGGATTCAAGTTGAGTAAACATCTTCCAACAGAGCTTCACTATGGCTGCCTCATTTCCTTTTCCAGCACAATAAAGGCCCAGACCCCCATGTATCTTTGGCTTACAAACCATATTCCACTCTACCAGATGCAATTTTATCTCAGTATCACTATCCCCCCCATAAGAAGTTCTAGGTGCGTGATTTTATCCAATTCCACCAAATCTTTAAGATGGAGGCCTATAGTGGGGTTGGTTGCAAAGGTGGCTTTAGCCAAATATTCTCTGCCTGCATTGGATAGGCAATCAGATTTCTAGTTGGCCATTTTCCTCCACACTTTATCAATAATAAATGCAGCAACTTGCCTCCTATAAGGTCTTTTGGGGGTTAAAGGGAACCCTAAATAAGACTCCAAGTCATCATTTGTGGTGTGTCCAATGTGGTAGTAAAATTATGTGTAATACCTTGTGGTCTCCTTTTTCCAGCTCGAGTCCTTGAGGAAATCGATAGAATATAGAGAAAATTTGTATTTTGTTTCAATTGTTTACTCTCTTCTTTCCAAAAATAGGTTTTCTTTAGCAATATTTTGTCATGACATATTGTTCCTTTTAACTCGATTGTTAAAGTAAGTTTCTAGTATACTACTATTTTTTATTAGGCTAGCTAAAATTCTTACAATATTAATTAAGAATAGAGAGGGGAAAAATTACTTCTTATTGACTAAATAGATCAATTAATGATGTTTCTTAATAAGTGTAATGTAGTTTAAAATGATACTCTTTGTGGGACGTACAAAGTATCAAAAGATAAAATAGAAAAAGGCCATTGTTCGTGACATTCCTTTGTCGTAATGCGCCTATATTGAGTACACAGACCTAAACGCGTTTGTTAGTTTCAATTTTCAAACAACTAAATATGACAAGTTTGATGAAAAAAAATGTATGTAATGAAATCTCATTTGTCAAACAAAAAACAAACGATAAGAAAGGAAAAGAATACTAAAATGACACCAAAATTTTAGCCTATAAATGAACCAGGTTATGACAGTGAAATAACATTTAATGTTCTTATCAATTTAAATAATTATTAGTGCTTTTTTTAGTGAAAGCCAACCAAATTCACACATCTATTTGCTGCAAGTTCTACTAAATTAAGAAAATAAATCTACCAAAATAGATACTGCTAAAATCGTTCTTTGGCATGTCAAAAACTATTCATATATAAAGCAAATGTCAATGTCTCATTTCTCATCACCTAGATCAAAGTTTGGCATCAAATTACAAGAGAAAATCAAAAAGTTTGGCATCAATCATGGTGTCAAACTTCAAAATTTTCTTTTTCCTCCTTTCTGTCTCTCTGCCTTGCTACTATGCTCATAAGGCAACAAGATCTAGTGATCCAATCTCAGAGCAAGTTGACCCTATCCTAGCAAAACTTAAAGATTCATCGACATCACTTGACGATATCATATCCGGATTTAAAGATGCAGTTGCACCTTTCTTCAATGTTACTCAAAGCGGGAAAATCATATTTTCAGATATGACCAAAATAATAGACCACAAAGTGCCTGCATCGCTTAAACCAGACCCACAAACAGGTGTTTCCACAAAAGATGTTATAATTTGTCAAGCTACTAATCTTAGAGCTAGACTTTTTTTCCAAAAGATTACCAATAAAACGGAAAAACTTCCAATCCTCCTGTACTTCCACGGTGGGGGCTTTGCCATTGGTTCTGCGTTTTGGTCAAAGGATGATGCTTACCTTAAGAAGGTAGCATCCAAAGCTCATGCCATAGTCGTCTCAATTGATTATCGCTTGTGGCCTAGACATCCCATCCCAGCAGCTTATGAGGACGGTTATTCAGCCCTAAAATGGTTAGCATCTCAAAAGAAACGTGTTGGTGCTAAAACTTTTGTAGCAAAGTATGGTGATTTTAGTCGAATATTCCTTGGAGGTGATAGTTCAGGTGGAAACATTGTCCATAATGTAGTTATGAGGACCAAAGTCCAATCATTGCCGGAAAACTTGAAGATTACAGGCGTGTTCCTTGCCATGCCATACTTTTTAGGGTCTAAACCAGTTGGATCAGAAACCGCACTTGGTTTGGCGAATTCCCCGTTTAATAAACTGTGGAAGTATGTTTGTCCTAAATGTGGTGGAGGGATTGATAATCCATGGATGAATCCGTTTTCTACAGGAGCTCCAAGTATGTCAAATATAAACTGTAAAAAGATGATGGTATATGGGGCTACCGAGGACAAGTTTTTCTATTTTCGCTCTCGGTGGTACGCCAATGAAGCTAAAACACATGGATTTAAAGGTGCCATAGAGTATTTTGAAATAAAGGGTGACCATGTATTCCATATCATGGACGGTGATAAAAACCCTGACACAAGTATACTAATTCAACGTCTCGCTTCTTTCATCAACACCAATTGAATAAAAATTATTGATTAAGATAAATGTCTTCTGATCTTGATCCTAATCCTTTATATGATGAGACCCTAAACTATGTTAAGGAATGCGATCACTAGTGTTTGTTGTCCAAAGAGAAAATAATAAAATTTGAAAAAAATGGAGATTAAGTATTTTCATTTAAAGTTGTGAGCCTGAATTTTTCTCTTCTTCTTACTTTGATTATTTTATATTTATACGATGATTGTTAGTGAAATAACTAAATAACCTATAAAAGTAATCATAAAAACAATATGATAAAATAGTAATTCGTCATACAATAGAATTCCACCTCGATCATATACATTAATCGATAAGTATATGCTCGTACTACTTCTTTATTGAATTGGGATGATATTTTCCTGTATTACACCATTATGGTTTAATTATGGAGGAGTCCCTTATGTGCGTTATAGAAAATCTTTGTCCCTTTAACGATTGGATTGAAGCTTTTCATATAGAGAAGACTATCCATCTATAATATATATTAAAGATAAGTTTGCTTTAGGCATATCCCTCCACTTGCCATGTGGCAACTTAATAGTATATTATTTATAATTATGAAATGTCTTATAACATTTATGGGCATGTTTTTTTCAATTGAAGTAAACTAAACTAAACTGCAATGTGTTGAAATAAAACTTTGTTATGGTTATATATCACAAAAAAAATAAATAAATATTCTTCGAAAGTTCAAACATGGCTAAGAGTTTCCGAATAGCAACTGCTTCTATAGACACTTCCCTACGTTTGATTATTAGTTCAACAAGTCTCTGTTACACCGGGTTTAAATTTACACAAGATAAAATTATGACTAATTAGAAGGTAGTGACTAATGAGGTGTGTGTTATAAAAATTTGACTAAAACACCGGTGTAAGTTTATACTGGGTGTACCTAAAAATTGGACGTATCAATTTCTACCCCATCACATTTTAAACAAAATTAAAAGTTTATATAGCCTCAAAGTGAGAATCAAAAGTACGAAATAACAATATTCTACAAAATAGTATATCGAAAAGATATGTAAAAAAAACCCTTATTCTATTTGCACTCCTCACTACAGAGAAAATCAGTACACTCTTTTATTTTTTCCGAAAATACCCCTAGTTAAAAAACCCATAATCCTCTCATCCTCCTCATTCAGCCTAGCCGTCACTCTCCATCAGTCCATCTTCCTCTGTTTCTCTCTTAATTAACAATCTACCTCATCCGTCAACTATTTTTTGTTGACTTTTACCATTTTTTATCAGTAATGGTATTTATAACGCATATTAATAAACTATTTATTGTTAATACGAATAAATTGCTCCATGTGTGTAATAATTCAGTTATGGCCAAGCAAGCCACATTTTGTACAACACGTATGGTGGACAGTATCATAGTTTTGTGTAAAACTATGGCGCTTTAACCATACCGCGTGTGTTAATGGCAAACTGTGCCATATAATATACAATTCTTATGGCCACATCCGGCATAAAAATCCATTTAGTATGGTATAATTTTCCATAGTTAATAAAATTATGGATGACTCTGCCACAATGATAGTACAAGTTATTGTAGCGTCCGCCATACTAAAAATTGTTATGGCCAGTTTCACCATAATATGTTACGAACTATGGCGACCACGACCATAGTTGTACGACAAGGTATGGCCAAGCCGGTCATAGTAGGTTGAGCTTAGAGAGAGAAAATTAAGACTTAATTTCGGCGCTACTATTATTGCCTTACCCTTTTTTTTTCAGTTTTATATACAGGGGCATTTTGGTCCAAACGAAAAAGAGTGCAAAAAAATGTCATGTAGTGACGAGTGCCAAAAGCAGCCCTAAAAAAAAAAGATATGTAATATTCAAAAGAAAAGGTAAAAAAAACAATAAAAAGTCCACCATCCTAAAGTTCTACGCAATGATATTGTACAAAACTTGAAGTCCTTTAAACCCACCTGTCCAAAGTTAGGTTTGAGTCATTTCCGGTTCACCTTTTCTCGTATTGTTCAATTTTTGTTTGACTTTTCAAGTTTTACGTTCAGAAAAAAGTTTTTGTTTGGTCCAACATGTTTTATTATCATTTTTTATTTATTAAAACTTCATAATTCACTAATATCATATTTAGTTTTATAAAATAAATATATTCAAAAAAATTGTTGTTATTTTAAATATTTATAGTGTTTTAAATGGTGAATCTACTACTCTATTTTTTTTAATAAATGGGTCAATCAGTTCGAGTTCAAGTTTGACACGAATATACTTAAACTTTTGGGTGCAATACGTTTTATGCACTTCTTTAATGAATCAAAATATATTTGAGTTTAATGGATCAAATACAGAAGCTACACTTTGTGTACATCATATATCTTCTTCAAGAGAAAGAGTGACAATCTGTTTGTGAACTTAGAAGATAATTTGAATTTTAATTTGTCTCACTACTCACCGCTCATCAAAAATTTAAAAGAACTCCATAATTTAAAAACCAAAGCTATGAATACAAAAATCATACAGGCAATCAGACACTCATTGTAGCCAATATTAGCCATAGCCTTTGGGTTTTGTTTTTGGTTTTAAAAGGTGAAAGCTATTGGTTAATGGTGATCGAACTCTCAATGCCTCGGTGCAAATAGTCGGCCAACAATTGCTTTGACATACAACATCCCACAACGCATATCAACATGGCACCTTGTACTTGTTTCCTAAAGCTGACTAGTTATCTCCTGTACAGATAAAAAAGTTCATGCAGTCAAAAATGTGGGAGGCCTTGAGAATTCAGTCTACAAAATTCCCAGCCAAAAGAAAACTGCCTTTCAAATGCCTAGCTACAAAACTATTGCTGAAGCAAAGCATCTTTTCCCAATGCCCCCGAGGTTTGTGATTTGCCAACCGCAACCCTCCTTATATCGCTCAACCTGTAAGCAAAGAGAGATTTGTCTTTAGTTGTTTGAGCTATGCCATAAACGTAAATGTATGAAATAAAAAGAAAAAAGAAAAATTTGTGTCAACCAGTTTTATAGATGAGACTGAATAATAGGGGTCATTATTATGTCGTCGAGTGATCATTAATACCCAGTATCATATATAAAACGGGTTAACACAATTTTTTCCATAAGAAAAAGTTATAGCAAATCATTTTGGCAATATGCATGATTTTGTTAGCACACGTGTTCATGGTCTTTCAAACTTATTTACTAAAATTTTTTTTTTCGAGAACATTTACTAAAGTTATTATGTGGAAGTGAATTGACCTGAATGTTTTTTTAATTGTTTGGACACTCAATCAATTATCAAAGCTTTGTCAATATTTACGACTATATGGTGAGACCTTTTTAATGATGTACTAATAATTACGAATGGATATCGAGATCAAAACTTATAATGTTTGCAAGTTACAAGCTGAACTGCGAAAAAACTGAACTGAAGTGAAGTTGTCTAACAACATAACCTTTAATTTCGATAGGGAACCTTTTTAGTTTTTTATTTTTATTTTGCTTGTTAAAAAAGTTTGTCTAACATGAACTTTTTTAAAATTTGAGAAAAACTGAATTTAATTGAAATTAACTGGAAAAACCAAACTTTCCAAATTGTATTGAAAATATAACCAAACACTTAACGGAATTGAACACAATTTAAGTTGAAATAACGGAACTTAACTTTTTTTTTTTAGGAGAAAAGAGAGATTACATTAAATAATATATAGCCATACGGCATCTACAATCAAAATTGATATCAACAAGATATGAACTCAATAGAGCAGAATACATTCGATAACAAAAACTAACTGGTAGCATCCCTCTGTACTTGAACGACTTCCTTTTCATCGATTTATTCAGTTGAGCAGCCTTTGTGGGTATAAACATAATCACTAATAAACTAAAAGAGGGGACGAATCATAGTGACCCCATGTGCACACAATTTTCCTCTTACATACGTTGTATTGGAGATTTCAGCGACACTTGTATGTTAAATGTCATTTATGAACGTTCGTATCAAGACAATATTTAGTAAAACCACGAGAAGTAATGTCGAAAGTTTGACGAAAAGTGTTTTTGAGAATTAGAAAGTTTTCTGAAATATTATTTGCAACATAAATTGACCAGGTAGCTAATAACAATTTGAAAAATAGTTACACAAGAAGTTAATATACTAACGTGAAGGAGAGAAAATGGTTTTGTTACAACTCACACAATAAGTATGTCTTTTTAAATACAATTTTTGCTACAAATAAACCAGGAATATGCAATTCAATGCAATAGTATACACTATAAATGAGGAGTATTAAATAGTTTAGTTCAAAAATATTATGTTCAATTCAAGAGTGTATAGTTTAATTCGTAAAGTTTTAATGAATTCAGTCGAAAAGAATTCAATTGAGTTCAACAACATACACATCAATTCAAGAGTATTTATCGGTTTAGGAGTGTTCAATTAAATTTATGAGAATCATTCTATTCGACTTTAGAATATTCAATTTTCTTCACAGTTTCAACACAACTTATAATTATGATGTACTTCTCTTGAATTCGGTGAAATTGTACTTGGTTCACTTAGAGTATTTATTTGAGTTTGGAGTGGCTTAGTTAAGTTTAAAAATATAGGACCTACACCTTATGATATAAATTTTTCTCATACATAACAAAATAATTTTTTTTAATATTATAGAGTCCCGTACATCGCACGGGTTTAAAATAAATATAGGTTCATACAACATTTTTTGTAATTTTGATGCATTTTTAAACATTACAATGAATGAAATTCATCTACTATACTTTTAAAAAAATGCCACAAATGTCTCTACACCACTCTCTTTGAAATGGATTAGAGTCTTGTAGAAAAAACCCATAAAACTCATTAATTTGAATGTGACTAAAAGCCATGTCACCTCAAACAAATCACAACATAAAGTATTATCCAAACCTTAAAACAGAATCTGTACATGATACACCCGGGTATACGTAATAAGGTATACCTATATTGTTTTTTCATAGTAAACCTAATTTTTAAATAAACAGAAGAAAAAAGCCTAACATTATTTATCTAAAATTCTAAAGTGTCCTATCAAAAAAAAAAAAATTCTAAAGTGGGTCAGGTACGATGTAAATTTTCACCAAAAAAAAGAAATTGCCCCCAAAACGTCAACATAGGACAAGAATTGAACCAAAGGTAGTGTGGTTCAATAATTTCCTCTCAACAAAAAAATCATATCAAATCAAATCTATCCACCTTGTGATATTTCTATCACAATTCCACTTTCCCAACAAGTGGCGCGCAGTGAACTACACTTTAACAATCCAAATACAATACTGTAGAAACTAATTAAAAACACACAAAATCATCAAATTCTCTGGTAGTCTGGTACTATCTTTTCTCTCTTTTCAATTTTCCACTAACAAAACCCCCCTTCCACAACCCAACCCCTTTCTCCTCACTTCTTCAGTGCTACAAAATGAAAGGAGCAGCAGCAGCGTCACTACAAGCTTCCACTTCTTGTTGTTCCTTCGCCATTTCCTCTGTCCCCACACTCTTTAAATGCTCCTCCAAACGCCGTCAATTCACCGTTAGCGCTAAGGGTAATAATAATCTCCGTCATTTCTTTTTATTTCACTCACTAGTAAATTATTTATTTACAGTTTGTCTGTTTCTCTAGCTTATCCAGCTCAGATGATGAGATTAGCTGGGTATGAGAAACTGTTTGTATGGTATCTTTTTTTAGGCTTAATTTAATTAGTTGACTTATTTTAAGTGAAGCAGTGGAAATATTGGAGTGTATTTATAATTGATGGAAAATTTTGTGTGAACCCGTTTCATATATGAGACGGGGTCACTAATGCCCATGGCGAGTGGACCGAGGGGTCATTAATAACCTGTTGTGTCATTAATAACCCAGTCTCATGTATGAAACGGGTTTACACAAGTTTTTGTGGAGCGAGGCCTAACTGGAGTGCAACTTGACTCGTTATCACCCCTAAGGCCGTGTCATTGGTTTTATTACTCACCCACAGTGTTTTGATATTGGTTGAATGAGGGGTGGTAACATCGGTAGTTCTTTGGTGTAGTAAGCTTTGGGAGTTGTGCAAGTGCGACTAATCATGGACGGATTAATGTAGTTTGACTTTGAGCATAAAAAAGATTGATAAAGTGGGAGTTATTGCCAAATGATTTTACCAAAAGCAGGAAAAAGTAAGTTGTGCGAGTAGGCATTTGATCTAGAAAGTGGAGAACATGGAGTGTTGGTGGCGCCGTTGTTCTTGTTTGTCTTGGAGTCAGCTGAGTTTGAGTATTTGAGTTTATGGTTTCTCTTTCACCTTATTTCATGGGGTAAATAATGGATGTTTGGTTTGGCAGCAAGGAGGATTTTGGCAGAACTAATGGCTGGTTGTAATTGCTTGAGTAGGTTTGCTGGCGTCGCTTGTTTGTTGTACTTATTTTTCGTGATAGCTGCCTACAGGTGTGTGGTGCGTGATGCATTATTGCTATGGGTGTTTGAAATTAAAATGCAACAGCTTAATGTGGACGTTACTGAACTTGAGTTAATGGGATGTCAACGCGTGTCGTGTAATACCTAAGAACCTAATCGTGTGTTTCAGAAAGGCTAGGGAAGGATAATTCGGATAAGAGGTCAAAGATATAAAATGGTGTATTGGGATTTTTCAAAGACAGGACTATGAGTTGGCTATAACTGGCATCTGATCATGTGGTTCGTTTTAATCAGAGATGAAACTTGCATTCTTTCTAGCTCAAAATTGCGGACTTGGGTTAGTATTTTGGGGATGTGTACTGACCTGACTTTGCGGGGTCAGTGGGGTTTGATTCAATGTGTCGGTTGATGTGTTGAATCTGTCAACCTGCTATTAGATTTCAGATAACTGTGTCATCCGTATCAACGTTTTCAGTAGATATCCCGCAGTCGTTTTTGGACAATGTAAGAATGGAATCCAATAGGGAACCTGAGTAACCTGGGGTGCTTAGAGGGTGTTTGAAAATGGATGATCCTCTTTGTTGTTTACTGAAATAACAATGAAAAGTTTTTGCGGTTGTTGTTAATATAATTTTTATTAGTTCTTATTTGTGATGTTCTCCGTTCTTTTTCTTGTTTGTGTGTGACACTTTTGTGTTTGTTCGTTCGATTTTATAGCTCCTTGTTTTCCACTTCAAGCAGCTTCTTTAAGTTGCTGAATTGTAATATCCATACACCTTGTTCTTCAGAGGAACCTTCAGAAAAAGCTGTTGAAATCATGAGGAAGTTCTCTGAGCAGTATGCTCGGAAGTCTGGAACATATTTTTGTGCTGACAAAAGTGTCACTTCTGTTGTCATCAAGGTAAGGTTCTCATAGGTCATCTGTTTTCATTAGTCATTATGGCCTCTTGTTCATGACGGAAGCCTTTGGTGGCTTTTAGGATGTCGTGTTGGTATGGCACCTATGTAATCACACATAATGGTAAAGGTGTGCTGTGTGGTGATAGTTATTGTATTTCAGGCACCCTCCCACCCCCTTTCCCCACAAGGCTTCTCAAAAAGAAAAAACAAATAGCTACAGGCGCCCCAGTT
Source organism: Pharnaceum exiguum (assembly GCA_900322385.1). Taxonomy (NCBI): domain Eukaryota; kingdom Viridiplantae; phylum Streptophyta; class Magnoliopsida; order Caryophyllales; family Molluginaceae; genus Pharnaceum; species Pharnaceum exiguum. The sequence goes on from ONZK01000566.1 coordinate 61,424, forward strand.
TTGTTAAATGCACCAAATGTTTGTACCAAGAATGGCAATTCGTGGATAAGTTGGTTTCTCCATGTGGTTATACGTTTACCTTTTTTTGAAGAAAAAAACAAACTGTAAAATTAAACCACTGTCTTTCGGAGAAGTTCAGTAATCTTTGGCACTAAAACTAAGAATCATCACAGTTGTCTGCCAGAGAGATCTACAGTTGCATCTTTGGTTGCGCACCTGCGCCTGTAGTTCCACACTTCCACTTAGTATTAAGAGCATGTTTGACCAATCTTTTGAAAATTAATGCATTTAGTTTCTTATTACCCTTCTCTTCCTCCATACAGACCATATAATTTTGCTTTTATGGAAGTAAATGAACCCAAATCAAAAGCAACAACAACAATCCCAGCCTAATCCCATCTCAGATGGGGTACTGAGGGAGCCTGATGACGCAGCCTTACCCCGGGAGACTTTCCATTATGGCCATTGTTGGCCATTGTTGGAGTCCATTATGGCCTCGAGTAAGTTCAGTTTTGACGGAGGTTGAGTAGGAGGCATATGGGAAGTAAAATATATTGAAAATAATGACATAAACTATTAAAAACAACTAGCTCAAACATGTGCTGCATGTTTCGTTTACCCAATGTATAATTTTATTTTTTGAAGGTTCCCTAGTGTAAATTTAAGATGGATCACATTATAATTGTTAACTCTCATAACTCTAAACTGAGGGTTAATATCACAGATAAAGTGAATACGTAACACTCGTTACTCTTGCCCATGTTGTCCGTTAGTTAACAACTGTGCAATTGCTTTAGCAGCAGTGTGTTAACTTTTCTATCTCTGGATAAACAGGGATTGGCTGAGCACAAGGACACATTGGGTGCCCCACTCTGCCCTTGCAGGTATGTAATTTTCTTTCGGAAAAAAATTATTTCTCTTTTCCCAGAAACGTTTACAATGTTGAATAAAAACTCATGAACCCCAGGCACTATGATGACAAAGCAGCCGAAGCTAGTCAGGGTTTCTGGAACTGCCCATGTGTGCCAATGAGAGAGAGGTATGAATCTTCTGAAGTTCTGATCTTAGTCCGTAGTTTACAAAGTAAATACTTCAGATTGTGACATGTACCATTTTGTTAAGAAAGGCAACCTTCTTCTTTTTGCTTGGCAAAATGTTAGCATTTTAGTGCCAAATCCAAGGATACTCACATCATAATAAGATCACCTACCGTAAGGCGGAAGCCACATACTAGGTAGTGTTCCTCCTATTACTAGAGAATAGAGATCTCATAGTCTTGTCCTTACAACACCGGCAAGTGTCCAGAAGCTGCCGATAATTTATTACGATAACAAATGTGAATATCTCATAGACTTGTCCTATTATTTAACTTAATTGGTCTTTGCTGATTAAGAAATGGTATTCTTGTTGGCATCTCCTCATGGACGATTCTCCATATTGCATCTGTTGGCCTTTGGACATGTTGAATCAGTCTTCTATTCCTCTCTCCCTAAAGGTGGTATATTTATGCACTGATGATTTGGGTATAGCACACTCCCTTGTACATCCAAGACCTCTTCAGAGCATTTAACATAATTCTTGCTGCTTTATCTCCTTGCTTTGGGAGAGTCTCCTAACTTTTACCCTATGAGTTATCTTGTCCAGTAAAGTAGAACCTAATTCACATTCAAAGAACTGGTGCATTTGGTTCTCACATACAGTATCACAAAGTGTTCATTTCAGTTCAGTGATAACTGATAACCTTGCATTTTGCTGCTCTTTCCTTTGTCAGAAGTCTCACATGGAACGCCAATCAATTGATGAATCTGCTTTTGGGTACCGCTATTATATTCCAGACTATATTCCTCCAATTCACCTTACTTCTCCTTTTAGCACAAGATAACCATTGGCAGGGTTATATTCCCCTTGGTTCGATAGTTTCCAGATCCAACACCTAATATGTGGGCAAATATGTTGCTGGTCCTTTTTTTTTATTATCCTTTTCCAATACCATGGGGTGTCAGTAGGAGCTTGATAAGCAAGGCAAACCTGCATTCTGGGCTGTAGCTTCTAAGCAGGAACTGATTCTAGACTCTAGAGTATATGTTGCTAAACAATTTATGAGCATGTTTCTATCCAAAATATATATTTAAGAGAAATATTATTAGCTTGTTAGAAGATATGCAATCTGTGGCTGCTACATTGATCTTTTGTCCCTTTCGTGTGATACAATGGCAAGTTTTTCACCCATGTTTGCTACCCAATATGATAAGCGTGTCAGAGAGTTGCTTGTTAATGGTTTCTGTGGGGTTTCTTACTAGTTGGCATCTTCGTTAAACCGACATATGTTGGTCTTCGTGGTAAAAGACTTGTTTGGGACTTTGAAGTTACTTCCTCCCCTTGTCCCTTGTCCCCTTCCCATTTATTTCCTTATTTCCTATTTCCTTTTCGTTTTTAATGTTGTCAGGTGGATCCTATGTCTACCCCATTTGTTTTGTTCTTGTCGGTGGTGTAAGGGCAGGGACTGTGGGAGGGTTGGGGGAGAGAGATTGGTTGTTGGTTCACTTGTGTGCTGATTTTGGCACAACCCTGCTGAAATTACATCCTTGCTCTCACCTTGCCTACTTTATTCCATTATTACTTGTAGTATGAGGGTTGCAATTGTGATATTCCATCAATTCTTAGGTAAACCTGGTTTACACTGGGGGTTGATTATTGTCTAAGCATTGCTACACTTACTATTAGTTAGTTTGTAAATATCATTAGTCAGTACTTTATTATTAGTCATAATTTCACCGGTTGCAAGTCTGCACCGTGTGTACCAAAGACTTGTTGATAAAATTCATAGGGTCTTGCTTTCAGAGGTGAGTGTAATATTTCAAAGTGGTTTGTGCATACCCCCTAAAATGTTTCCCACCTTATGTAGATAGTGCATAAGCAATTCATGTGAAAGGCTATTGAACGTCTCTTAATTTTGAATTTTCTTCGGCCTACATCTTTCATTTTCTCAATAATCATTTAGTTGGCCCAACTACAACTTATGTCCCTCCAAGTAACTTTTGCCGTTCCTTTCCATCTCTATGTGTTTTGGGTTTTTGTGTGTGGTCGGTGAAATAAAGGCATTCAATCTGTTCCCAAAAAGAGGGATGATTTTTACACTGAATTAAGATTGTTGTCTTTGCGACCATCTCAACTTTTGTGGCTTCCCTTATGTTTCTCACCTGTGAGTCAGCCTCAACACTATGTTGCTAACTTACACTTTCACAAAGCAGGTACACTTATATGAGACCAATTCTTCTATGTAGTACTTTTATGAGTAGTTGTTTTATGTAAACTCAATTTAATTATTAGCATTTAGCTGCCTAGAATTCAGTTTTGTCAATAGTTTTTTTTTACTGGACAGCTTTGTAAAGCTTAGGCCCTGTTCGGGAATGTTGTCCGTTTTTAGTTTTGAAATATTCAAAAACAAAAACCATTTTTGGTTTTCAGTTTCGTAAACTTTGAAAACGGCTCGCTCGAAAACCTGAAAGCACATTAAAAAAAACAGAGAAGCAATGATCTGATATTCTGATAACAAAGCAAAAAAAACAAATTATATGTTTCTCCGTCAACCCCCTTCCCCCACCTTGACTCTTTCACTCATCATGTCCTTCCCAACCATTGTCACTATGACAACCACACATCGGCCTGATCTCCAATCTTATGTCGTGATGTAGGCGTGGTTACTAGTCATCACTGTCCACTACGTCATGTCATCCTCCTCTAACAGTGAATCCGTAGATCTCTGATTTGTGTGATGGTAAGGCGTTCTTCGCTAATTGAAAAGTCATGAGATGAAAAGATGGTGGCGGACTAATCGATGAACACAAAGAAGGGGTGGTAAGTTTTAAGGGGTGTTATAAGGTAATAGTTGTGGGTGGTGGTGCGGCAAGTCACAAAAAACGAGGATTGGGTCGGGTTGTGTTGCGTTTATGGGCTATCAGGCGGTAGTGGTTGGGTGGTGGACGGTCAGGCGGTAGTGGCTGGGTTGATGACTTGTTGTGTTGCGGTGGTCAACAACGGGATTGGTGGTGGCATCGATGGAATTTGAAAGGCTGTTGTTGGTTCCTGAAACTTGTTAATGGAGGGCTCGTTGGTTATGGGGGTGTTAGTTAGACATGGAATTGGGGATTGGCAGGCTGGACATGATTGAGGGCTTGAGGGAGATAGCATTATAATGCCACATGAGTGAAAACTAAAACTATAAATGATAAACCATTTTTTTTTTGGTTTATAAAATCTCGTTGCCAGTTGTGAAAATGAGTGAAAAAACGAGTTTGAACACTGAAATCACCGTACACGTTTCGGTTTTGAAAATGAGTTTTTGAAACAGAAAACGAGAAACGCCAATGATACCGGACAACCTCTTAGTAAACACTTATTTTATTTTCAAGTGGACCATACATACTTGTAGTTACACAAAAACTTCTGTGAAACAGGATTATGTGTGCTACGAGATGAGTAGTAGTCACTTATAGATAAAAATGGATTACTGGCTGAAGTCTAGTAACCTCTTTTTTGTTCATTAGTGACCTCATTGCTAAAATGGACCCCTTTCACACAATCTTTTGAATCGTAGTTACTTGCACTAGGGAAGAAATACCTCAATAATTGTGTGCTGAAATAGAATTCACTTTTATTATCTAAGGAGTCGTTCAGTATTGTTTCTGAAATACCTGTTCGGCTATTTCGGTTCTGAAAATGGTTTTATACCTATTTTCACAACCTAACTCCTCATTTTTTAAGAACCAATATATATCACAAACACTTCTCACCATTTCACCAGCCAATCACTTTCACCGCACCAGACTCATATGGCCAGTTGCCATACAACCACGAATTCTCCACCATTATAGCTTTGTTTTCCTTTGACACTAAACAGTGACAGATCAAGTCTATCACCCCTGTGAGGCAAATAACTACCAGTTTCTCTCCACTGACTGGCATCCACCATACCACCCACCAAACAATCCACCTTGTATCATGAGAAGAGTTGGATGTCCCTTAATATTAAGAGACAGTACTGGTTATATTCAATATGGTACAAGAGATATCAGGAGAGGAGAGTAGGGAAGGGTGCAGAAAGAGGAGAGTATGATGAAGTGAAGAACAAAAGAGGGAAGAAAGTAAAAGAGACAATTTGCGGGTTGAGAAGACGGATGGGCTAGGAGACTGGAGTGAGGTAAAAAAGTATTCCTTTCTTATTTATTTTTTTTTTAGTGGGTACTGGGTGCTTCTAATATTAATCGTCAAAAACCTAAAATAATTTGTTAGTTTTCCAAAACTTAAAACTGTACAAGGCCTTAAGTCTTAAATAGACAATTTGATCAGTGATTTGTTTTTACAACAATAATAACATAGGCTTTATCCCAAAACTGATTGGGAAGCCAATCAGGGATTTGTTATTGCAAATAAAAAGGTTCTTACCCTACTCTAAAATCTGAATCGAGTTGCTCTTATCCACTCCTAACAAAAGTAGCTTGTCCAAAAAAACAAAAGAAAAAAGCAAAAGTGCTTGACTCTAAGGATGTGGACCTGATCCTCCTTTAGCTGATGCTTATATCTAGGTGATCATTTGCCTTCTTATAGAATGATCGACTCAACATCCTATTCAAAACCGTGGAGCTAAAAGTGGTACTGTCTCTATTCTGCAAGGCTGTGGATGTTGTTGCTTACTTGAAGAAGTATTGATAGGTTGATTAGCGACGGCACTTTGCGTTCATTGTTTTTTCCCTTAAATCTTCCTGGTGGATATAAGGAACATGCCTCTGCTGGCTGCATGCATAGTCTGTTATGACTTCCTGAAAAATTCGTTGTTTGTGGTTGTTTTTAGCTCCCGATTTTTCAAATCGGGGAAGGCTGCGTACATCAAACTCCCTCAGTACCCCATCTTAGATGGGATTTAAGCAGGGATTGTTGTTGAGAAGGAATTAGAGGTCTCAAGGACATAAATCTTAAACGCCTTGCAGCACCTTCCTTTTCTATCAGCAGATAGTTGCAGCCATAAAGTACTTTCAGCACTCAGCTTTGTGCATTTTCTGAAATTGAAGTGACTATGCTACATTAGATATCATTTCCAGACAATCAGACATGTATGCATTTTTGTTTCCTTTTCTTCTTTTGGTGGGGTTGGGTGTTGTCATCTGCTTCTTTCCTAGCTACAAGAACTAGAAAGTTTATCTTCTTATCTGGATAACTGTTTCAGACATACAACGTCATTGTTTGATTTTCCTTTTTGACATTTCCTGTTAGTGAAATTGGAATTAAGCTACTAGTGCGTTTGTCTCTCTCGTTACTGACATATGATGTGAGAATGTCTAGTTGTTCGCCTATGTCATTGGATTTCACCAGTAGAGCTGAAGTTATCCTTGTCAATTCATACGTCTCCTTTCCGTCCACCATCTGATTATATTTTGATCAAACTAATTATTTGGCAGAAAGGAGTGCCACTGCATGCTTTTCCTGACCCCTGATAATGATTTTGCTGGCAAAGACCAGGTAAGTTTACAGTTTATTTTACGTCTATTTTACTGTCTTAGCTTGCAAAATGAGATTGGTTATGCATATTTCTTTAATCCCCTTGTCTCTGAATATTTTATTTGCATTTGTTGCAGACAATTACCTTGGAGGAGATACAGGAAGTTACCTCAAACATGTGATTACCTTATGCCATCTATCCACTTTTGATAGCTACTCTCAGCGTGTACATTATGTATTCTCATGAGGCTACCATTATTCGTTGTACCCGCACACATTGCCCTTATTTCTTAAGAGCTTAATTTGTCCAGTGGGTTTGGACGTTTGATGAGATTGTACAGCCATAGCTTTATGTACTAATATACTCTGTTTGATGTCAGCCCATCTGCATTGGGTGGCTCATTTTAAATGGTAACAGAGGTTTACACTTCACACGAACTGCTTCTTGTTGAGGTGTCGTTTGATATCAATGGAGTAGTGTGTCTCATGTAAAACGTGCCTCGCCCCTTTGACCCTAAGCTTATTTATCTTAGGGCTCGAAGGACCTACGATGAATGGCAGATTGGCAGTATAGGAAGGTGCATGATCTTTTTCCTACAAACAAACCTTCTTGCTCTATTATTAAACACAACAGATATATCAGTTGGAGTACCCAAAACAAAAACCATCGAAGTCAAATTTTACAGCTTATGTATCAATAATCATGCTTAGAGCTGTTCTAAAGCGAGCGGGTCGGGCTTTGAATTGAAAATCAAGTCCAATGATAATTACAGGCCATGCTTGTTTTGCGGACTTAGTTAGGATGTCTATGTCCGCCCGCCCGTTAGTTTTAGGAAGGCCATGCTTGTTTTGCGGACTTAGTTAGGATGTCTATGTCCGCCCGCCCGTTAGTTTTAGGAAGGTTCTCGATGGGCTTTGTAGACTTCTTTTTTTTATTTTTAAACTTAAAAGTCTAATGAATAAGTAATAATAATTTTTTAATAAAATACATTTAGAAATTTCAATTGAGTGGATTAGATTTCAATTCAGTTGAAACCCAACCCGAGTTGTATTCGATTCATCTTATGATTCATTCAAATTCAATTTATACTCTATCATAATTCATCCTAAAATAGATTTGATTCGTTTCAATCCGCTGATAAGACATGTCTAATAATTCGCCTCAATTCGATCAGTGACCGGATCTAAATTTGTGTCTAGACCTAAAGAATAAATCAAAAAGAAAAAAAAAACGTCTAAATGAGAAAATGCAGGAGATTCGATCTTACACATTCAACAAATGAACATTCTTAAATTCCACACAAGCCCAGAGTTAATAAATATTAAACTACAATCTCATAATTGTCTGGGTCACAGATTAATTCTTCGATCAACAAACATCAATCGAGCGAGAGCTACTCGTTGGAGAAACCGATTTCCTATTGTTGTTGGAACAATCCTTGCCATTTCTTGCAGCAAAAGCAGCCAAAAACTTGCTAGCGAATTCACTATTGCCAGAAACCGCAGGAGACACCTTCTGTTTCTTACACTCGTGATCTGCAGGAAACCTGTGCTTAAGGCAAACCTTAAGATCACATGTTTTACAGATGGTCGTGTTGACGAAGGTCAAGCTCTCGCCACAACGACGTACACCACATCTGGGTTTCTTCTTCTTTGACGGGTCGCAATCTTTCGATTTTGCATGCTTTTCTAAGATTGCTTTCTCGTCTTCTCCGACATAACCTGTAGTTTCTATTGATGTAGAGCATGTTTCGCAGATTATTACTTTTCTGTTCTTGCCCTTGAGTTCTGATTGTGGACAGTTATGGGTTTCGTATGTAGAGTGTTCCATGCAAAATACCTGTACGTGACAGCCAACATCAAAACCATGCAAAAAGATTGAGTTTTTAATTCCCAAGTTATAATTTGAATGACAAAACAGTATCTATATTCAAATAAATAAAAAGGGATCATGTAATTAATTTTTACCTTACGGCAACCAGGACAGGGGAAGGGGAGAAAATCCAACACAAGACATTCAGGATATTGACAATCTATGTCTTGGAATTTTCCAAAGTCTGGAAAAGTTAATGTTTCATCAGCTCCCAACATCTTCATATTCCTTTGTCCGTAGCTGCCCATTAATTATCAGCTTAAAGATTTTTTGAAATTTTTGACAGGTTATCAGCTAATGATGAAGTAAAAGAAGAGACCAATTTAGAAATTCTGGAAGCAAAAAATTGTTTGGAGTTTAATGGCAATTTGATGTTGGTGATATATATGTACGAGTTTGTGGAAGGCAAAGGTGTTTATATAAGTTTTGGTTGGCTTGGGAAATAAGTCAGAGCCCGGCTCTAACACACAAACCGACCTCTCTAGATTGTTCTTTTCTGACTCTATGAAGAAAACGCGTATTAATATTTTATTTTAATTTCTATTTTCAAGGTTTTTATAAAGATAGCTGTCCCTTTCCAGAAAGAACAACAGCCTCACGTAAGGATAATACTACTCTCATATGAGACGTATAATCCAAAAGTTTGTGTAAATTGTGTTATATATGAGCCGAGATTTATTAATGTCTTGTCGATGGTTATTAATCTAACTTTTTTCTATTATTAATATCTAGTTTCATACTCTGACGTATACACAAAATAAAAGGGGTAAAATGAACCTAAAGTGTAAAGGCGTCAAAAAAAATTATTTTTCTCGGAGGGAATACACAACTAAGGCAAATTATACCGTAAACTTCAAGTGTAAAATTTATTTTTCTCAAAAAAGAAGAAGAGATTCATCAATTCTCCATCAACATTCACTAATATATCTAGAAGGGTTACTAATTCAGATTTTTTTTATAGAATTAGTGATAGTTGGGACGAATTATACATGTAAAAAGTATCTAACATGTAGTGCTACCTCATGGCGTATAATGGAAAAAACACCTTTAAAAACTTAAGAAAAATTTGTGTGAACCCGTTTCTTCTATGAGACTTGGTGATAGGGTTTATTATTGTGTAGACAAGGGTTCATTATTGTGCAGGCGAAGGTTCATCATTACACAGTCTCATGTATAAAAACGGGTTCACATAATTTTTTGTGAAAAAACTTCTTTGATCACAATAAGTTTTCTTGTTGCTTTCAAAAAAAAAATCTTGGGAACTAACAAAAAATGTATTATATTGCAATTTGCAAGCGTTGAGTTCCTTTCTCAAAAGAGGCCTTATCTCCTACTACTATTTGCCTTTTTATTGCAGTTATTGCTCTTCAATACATTCTTGGGAAGCCAATGTTTGATTGTAGTGTGCAGTTTAGTGTTTTTTTGGTTTGATTTATTTTTCTTTACCCAATTAGTTGAGTTCTTCTTTTGATTTAGTTTCCCTTTTTTGGACACAATGATTAAGATTCCTAAAGATGTACAAAACACCCTAAGTTACACATACTGTTTGAGTCCATTAGTAGCAAGGAAAACTTTGTTGTCATAAACTAATTATTTAAGCGGAAAAATTTGTGTGAACTTATTTTATATAACGGGGCAATTTTTATATGGTAAAACTAGGTGATGTATTTTGATTTTTTGTACATACATCTCTTATTCTCCTCTTCTCCCTTGTAAAATAAAAAAATGCATTTATATCTTGCAAAAATACATTTTTAAAATGTACTTGTGTTTCTAAAAAAAATCATATAGAATGGTAATAAAAATGCATTAGCGTGTATAATTATCATTGATGTACATCTAGATTCTAAGTGTATCATATAATTAAAGTGCCATAATCGTGGGTGATTAGTGATCATCGAGGGCTTATTATTCAACCTTTTATATTATCAATGATCATATCTCATATATAAAATGTGTTAATACAAACTTTTGTGTTATTAAACAATATTGTATATGTAACATGAAAATAATGTTAGTAATTTGTATTTCATTCGTGCCACAAAAGTGCCTATATTTCATTAAGGAATCATCTACGTGGATCGTGTAGATTTTTTTCTTTTTATAAAATTTTCGTGTAGATTTTTTTCTTTTTATAAATTTTAAACCACATAGCTTTATCATCTAAATCAACTTGATCAGTCGTCAAACTGTAACAACCCAGACTTTCATAGGCAAATCTCAACATTCCATGACAAGCAAAAGTGAAAACAACCTAAGGGTCTATTCGGCAAACCTAGCTGAAGCTGAAGCTCAAGCTGATTGGTTAGCTGAAGCTTATTAGTTAGCTTAAGCTGAAGATGAAGCTTAATAGATAATCTAATTAGGGTGTTTGGATGAAGTAGATGAAGCTGAAGCTGATTAATGTAAAATGACAAAAAAGGACAATTATAATTGTTAATTATAAAGGATAATATTTTCAGTAGGGGTAATATTGGAATATAGAAAGCTTATGGATATGAGATTATTTGATAAGCTAGTTTATACAGCTTACCAAATAAGCTAGCTTATTTGATAAGCTATCTCCATAAGCTGACAAAACGAACACAGCTTGTCTGCAAAAGTTAAGCTTATCTAATAAGTTGAGCTTAAGATTATTAAATAAGTTGCCAATAAGCTGCGAAACGAACAGGGCCTAAATTTGACTACCATTATTCAAACTTGTCAAGATACATCAACTATTATACAATCATCAAAGATTGAGTTCTGGTTTAAACCAAACGGCTTATACATTAAACTATTATAGTAAATCACATGCAAAATCATACAACAAGTAGTAATAGATGTATAAGTAGTTCTTAACAGTCTTCCTCTCTAACTTATGAGTCACTGAACCTCTAGGATGCCACCCCAAATAAAAATATAACAATCTCATTGATACGTTGACAAGTTTAACCCAAAAGGAAGAACACCATGGCAAAACAACAGACACGTACATTAGAAAAATATGAATAATAACATCTCACAACACTATACCAAGCTAACAAGATTAAAAGTAATTTGTTCTACTTTTGTGTAATATTTTTGTATACCCAAGAAAATCATATGGAAAATAATATCTCTTTCGAAAATATATTAAATATTATTATCAAAAATAAATAACCATACGTTTAAATGAGAACTAAACCCATTTGAAACAATCAAAAAACAAAACAAAGGTGTCCTTACTATTGTGTCCTTTAACCATAACCTTTACTCAAAACTAAACATATAACTTTTTACAAAATCAGATTTCAATGCCCGTGCAAAATGATTTCGTTTTAGTGGAAGACAAAGACTTTCATATAAACACCTTAGATATTAAAATACCAACCTAATGATATGTTATAATTTAGGGAAATTACGAAATATTGCATATATGCATGGATAGACCTTATACAATTCTCAAAATACACCCATAGACACCAAATACATCCAATGTTGTGCGAAATTTGCTTGTTTGTTTAATTGTCTCTTAAAATAGCATTCAAAACCCATATTTATTGTACTAACTACAAAGAAACTAATCAAACCTAATCGGAATTCAAAGAAATGATCATATAATTACCTATTCTCGGCTCAAAACAAGATCTATTGTTCAAGGCGTAAAATTCTACCTTCTTGCCTTCTAAACCTGTACCTTCTCCTATCATAAACACATAGGTTTAAGTCATTTGATGAGCAAAATTATCATAAGAATTAAAAAAGATTCAGAATGAGCCATTTTAGCTGCTTAATGGAATATAATGACCTTGACTTTGAACCATTTTGGCTTGTCATGGTTTGGTTTGTTAAAACTTGCCCCAAGTGTTGCGTTTCAGTGTGTAAAGTGCCACATAGTAGGTTATCTGGTTTGATGGAGAGGATAAAGGGGAGATGATTGATGAATGAATGATCAATGGGGAATTGAAATAATTATTGGAGTAGAATGAGTTTATTAGGAATGAGTATATAAGGAATGTCTCCTCTCGAGACATATTCCTATTTTATCTTCTAATAAAATACTATCAAGTTCTCTAGGAAAAAAATCCAACTAATAGCTAGCATCCCTACAAATATATCCATAATTACATAGATAAGAGCTACATTCGTTCCTCTGATGATAAAACCTGATGTTGCGTTGTTGTTGGTTCTGGAACCATCGGTGTTAGATGTCTATGGGACGATGATGAGATGATGGAATTGGGTTTGGAATGGAGAGAAAGGGACATTTAGGGGAAACGGGAAGTAATTCAAATGGAATAAGGGGTAGTAAGGCAAGGCTTTGAGGGGGAAATGTTTGAGGGGAAGACAATGTTGTTACCAAACTATTCAAAACACTAAAAATCTTTACTCTAGTAATCTTTACTCGAATGACTTTTAGGACCTGTTCTTTACAACTTCTATTCAGTTTAGTTTCATTCAGTTCAGTTCAGTTTCATTCACTTCAGTTCAGCTCATAACATGTAAACGCTATAAGTTTTAATCTCGATATTCATTTCTATTTATTAGTATATCATTGGAAAGGTATCAACATAAACGTATAATATTGATAGGGTTTTGATAAGTCTTTAAGTGTCAAAACAGTTAAAATTTTAGTTTTTTTTTTCAGTTTAATTCAGTCCAATTTTATTCAATTCATTTCAGTTCAATTCAGTAAAGCTCAGTTATAAAGATCGGGGCCTTACTTCCTCATTACCAATAATTCGTGCAAGTCCTAAGTCTTAAAGAATGGGGTATAAGTACATAATACATGCATGAGCTTTGTGTGATCATACATTTACCTTATTCCTCCGAATATAAGTATTTAACATTCTTTAGCCAATTCCTTTTGCGTTTTCGAAATTTAAACAATGATGATAAATCTTTTCCATCCAGGAACGGAACCATTATTTATTTGATTTAGTAAAGTCAGTCCTTATAGATAAAGAAAGAAAGCAAGCCAAGAGTAACAGAAGAAAAGGTGAAAGAACGAATCTCATAAATGTAAAGTGCATCGCTTTCCATTTTACGCGTACCTTCCTACACTAGCTAAGTCACTAACACTACATTCGCCTATTGCAATGCAAACAAACCTTAACCACTTCAAATAAACAAATCCCACCATTTTCATTTTTCATTTCCCTTTTTCTTCCTCCTTTTCACCAACAAATCCCACATTTTTCGTTATAATTCGTTAACTAAAACCTCTGTGTCTCTTCTCTTAACACTCTAACCTTCCTCTCTTAGTCTCTTTTGTCACTCGAGCATATTCTCCCATACCCTGTTCTACATTACATCTTTAACAAAACCCAAAAAAAAAAAAAAGAACATATTTTTTTCATATCATATCACAATGAAGAAAATCAACACACATTGAGGTAGAAGTCAAGAAACCTAAGACAATCCTGAAAAATGGGTACTAAGAAACAAAGGTGGAGAATATCAATCTACAGATCATCAGTGCCAAAACCCGAAACCCGAAAACAACCTGATCCTCCAGGAGAATTTATATGTCCCATTTCAAGGACACTAATGGCTGATCCTGTGATAGTTTCAACAGGACAAACATTCGAGAGAAACTGTGTTACAGCATGCAAAACATTAGGGTTTACGCCTGTTTTAGAAGATGGTGTTAGACCAGATTTGTCAGTGATCATTTCCAACATGGCGCTCAAGACATCGATATTTAACTGGGCTAAAGGAGCCTCAGTTGATGCCCCCATGCCGTTGGAGCTAAGTAAGGCAACTGAGGTCGTGAAGGCTCTTTTGGAGAAGGAGAATGAGAGGGAAAAAGGTGAAGAGATGGTTAAGCAGGATGTGTTAGGGCATGCTGAGAGTGAGCTAGTGAGGAGGAGGAGGGAGAGAGGAATGCATGATGATGATTTGGAGGAGAATTCGTTGTCGTTGTCCGGGTCGTTTAGGAGGACGCCACTTGTACTGGCTACTAGGCCGAGTTGTTACTCGTCGTGCTCGTCGAGCTCGGAGTTTGAAGGGGTGGTGGTGGAGGGAGGTGGGGATGAGGGGTTTGTGGTGAAGATGAGGAGTTGTCATGTGTATGAGCAAGAGGAAGGTGTGATGGCGTTAAGGAAGGTTACTAAGAGTAGTGAAGAGTCTCGTGTTGGGCTTTGTACTCCTAGGTTGCTTTCTGCTCTTAGGCCTTTGATCAACTCTAAGTACACTGACATTCAGGTATTTACAATCACTATAATCTATATGTTGCTTAGTAAGTGTGATCTTTTTTAAAAAAAATAAGAGAAATGATTGATGATGTAATTTGTTATGTCGTCAATAGTTTAGTTTGTGTCATTTAATTTGAATTAGTCTGGTTAATGAGTTCAATTTGGTGCATATTTGATTCAATGAGTTAACAGTCAGAATTGCTTGTTTTTTTGAGATGAATGGAGTACACTTGGATAGTTTTAATGAAGAAACCTACAATCTGAGTGAACGTATGGTTCATAAATTGGTGTTTTTGTATCAGTTTGAAATTCTGTTTCAATGTTGGTCACTTGGGGTCCATTATGATTAGCAGTAGCAGGAATTAATGTTTTATTGTTACTGTAATCCACATTTTTTTTTTCCCCAACAAATTAAATCACTGTAACCCATATTAAAGTAAAGGGAAGTTCTTTGTCCAAGAGAAGAGGAGTGAAATGATTGTAATGGTGGAAGCTCAAACCTTTGTATATTTAGATTTCAAACAGAATAGAACTTGCCAAATTAGAATGCATGATTTAGCTGTGTGAAGGTTGATTTGATACCGGTGATCATGATAACAATGCATTCCAGATTGAAGGTCAATATTGATTTGTTAATTTACAAGCTGTTGTCTACTACCAGGTGAATTCGGTAGCTGCTCTTGTTAATCTGTCACTAGAGAAGCTGAGCAAAGTTAAGATTGTAAGGGCAGGGTTTGTGCCCCCCTTGATTGATGTCTTGAGAGGAAGATCTCCAGAGGCACAGGAACATGCTTGTGGTGCACTGTTCAGCCTAGCCCTTGATGATGGCAACAAGACCGCAATTGGCGTCCTAGGTGCATTGCAGCCATTGCTTCACATGATGATGAGATCCGAGAGTGAGCGTGCTCGCCATGATGCTGCACTGGCATTGTACCACCTCTCATTGATCCAGAGCAATAGGCTGAAGTTGGTCAAACAAGGCTCAGTCCCCTTGTTCCTGAACATGGTCAAGTCAGGACAGATGCCAGGGCGCGCCTTGCTGATACTGTGCAATTTAGGTGCTTGCAATGAGGGCAGGGCTGCTATGCTGGATGCTGGTGCAGTTGAGTACTTTGTAGGGATGCTTAAGGAAGGGAAGTTTGAGTCGGAGTCTACTAAAGAGAGCTGTGTTGTGGCGATTTGTGCGCTGAGCCATGGTGGCGGATTGAGGTTCCGAGGGCTAGCTAAAGCAGCAGGCGCAGTGGAGGTGTTGAAGGATGTGGCAGAGCAGACAGGCAGAGAACGGGCTAGGGAAAAGGCGAGACGGGTATTAGAGATGTTGAAAGCTAAGGAGGAGGAGGAAGAAGAGGACGTCGATTGGGAAAAGGTACTTGAAGTTGGTTTCCCCAGTCGAACCTTGACTCGAACTGGAGGCCAATCGTGCCGGAATTCCACTGAATTCTAACAAAACTTGGGAGGTTGCGGCTGTTTGGGTTTGAAATTTCAGAATGTTCATTTGCCTGTTTGGTTGCTTCACATTGTTCACGTAATTTTGAAGTGTAAATAATTGTTTGGATGGAAACAGCACAGAAATGCAAGCCAGAGAATGTTGCCACTTACCTTTGTCTTATGTAAATTTGTATCTGATCATTGATGTCCCCAGCTCTAGTCATCATCAGGTTATATATGAAGAATGGTGTGCCCAATTTATTTTTACATATATATCTTCCCGTTAATCTGACTCAACTCCTTTCAATTTCATGCAGTGGAATACTGTAATTCGGTTCAACATCTTCTGATTCTGTTTAGGTCAATATTTAGTAACAACATTTGAGATTAGACATACTTCAGGTTTTTTTTATCTACAGTAACGTTCAGTTTTTTCATTTTCTTTTTTTGGCATCACCAAATATGCACTACGTTCAGTCGATCAAGAATCGAGTCCCTAACCAGCGTGCACTTCACCATCATCGTCTAAGCAACTTTCTTTTCTCACCAGGACCGATGTAGTTGAGTAACAAACAAGCCTCTGCTTTAAATAGTTCAACATAGGAGCTGCCATGATGTTACCAATAGGAGCAACCCAACAAGTTAATTTGCAGATAAGTCACTCATAGTGGTTCTAAACAAAGGAAAATAAGTCACTGATTTAGCTGACTAGCTGATCCCCTTTTGGCTTTTGCTGCTTTTAGCTTTTGGAGTTGGACTTTCCTTTTGCTTTTTCGTTAATTATAGCCTGACAGTGTGCTCCTGTGAGGCTGTGACCGTGTGTTTAACTGTCAAACAATGTAGCATCTTTGTGCTGGAGTGTAGAAGTTTTGGGATGTGAAAAACACGCAGGCCGCTGCTGGGTTCAATTATTGTAACTTGCTTTGTTCAAGTGCTGGTTTCACGTGGTTCACAGCACTGACCATGCTCTAGTCTGTGTGCCAGATTTAGTCCCACGACATGTGCTACAAAAGTTGCTACAAAAATACAAAATGTAGACCAAAAATACAGGAGTTTATAATCAAGTTTGACCCGGGAAGCTCAACTGTTTTGGTCAAATCTGACC